>JAQSNX010004789.1:0-40908 GCA_029532605.1 Oreochromis grahami | reverse complement strand
TTAAATATCTTTAACCTCTTTCTCTGAGCCAGCTCCATTTACATTCCATGAGACAAATCTTGGTGCACACCATAGATGTCTGTGTATAACTAGGGGTGTATGCTGTGTGTGTTGCTTAGACAGGTGGAGAAAAAACATCACTTGTTCATAAATAAAGAGAAGGAGAGATAGAAGGAATATGTGGCGAGATGCTCCCTGAGTCTGACTATGTGTTTGCATATTTACTAATATGAGTACGCTTGGCTTAAGTGTGTGTATCCTATACGACTGTGTGCGCTGTCTGACTGATGTAAATGTGCTGCCGTTGCAAGCGCATGACTGTGCGTGATTGTGCTGTGCATGTGTCGAGAAAGGGGTGTTGTTTGTGGATGAGTGTGGAAGCAGGTGATCGAAGCAGTGAAATAAATAAAGAAAAAAAGAAACCAAGGACAAGGGTGAGCAGCATAAAAACAGAGGGAGAAAAGTGAGAGGAAAAAACGGAGGGGGGGAAAAGAAACAAAAAACGGAAACATTCCAATTAAACCACTGACGGAGTAGTGACGGTGTTCATTCTGCTATGATATCACGCTTAAGATGCGATTTAATACTACTAAGTTAGACAGATGTTAATGCAAATTAGTGTGAGTGGATGGGGAAAGGGTGTAGCGGATTCTTATCTGGTGTGAAGTTAATACAGCCACGGCGTGATGTTGAGTTCGCGGTGGTGGAGCTGTCCGTCCCACGTACAGCCGGTCCACAGCGATGACAGCGTGGGAGCCCTTCTGGATGAAGCCGCGTCGGATTGGGAAGAGGACCCTGCGTCGTTCCAGGATCTCTTTTGGGAACTGATCGTTCACGCTGAAGTCCGTTCCTTTTAATTCCCTGCCGCGGCTTTTCACAAGTTCCTTTTGTTTGAAGTGGCCGAATTTGGCCACGATAGGACGTGGTCTTCAGCCGCAGGTCGAATAGGGCCGAGACGATGTACCCTATCGAAGACGATGTTCTTCACCGTGTCCTCCGGCAGCTTCAGGTGGGTTTTGATGAAGCTTTTACCGTGGTCTCCGCGTCCTCTCCAGTGGCTTCTCCTGGTACCTCCTACCTCCTACAGAATCATCATCAATTAATCAATGACCCAAGGCAAGTACAAGAAATAAATCCCATTCACAAGCTATAATGAACAAGCCAGGTTCAATTTGTGAAGTCTTGATATAAATTTTAAGATTGCTTTATTGATCCTTTCTTTCGTCAACTTTCGTCAACTTTTGTCAGTATCGACTATGCGAGTTTTAATCTGGTCTTTCTGTAACAGTATCTGTATGCCATTTCTGTGGGTAGTCATGCATCAAACAAGGAAAGGTCATATAAAAAATGAAACTACATTACTTCTGTGAAATTTTATTGTGATATGTATTGTTTTAACAGTTTATTTTTGTCATTTGTGAGGCATGGACACAGTTCTGATGGGATAACAACTCAACAGGCCACTTCTCTGACATACATCCTAAAATATTTCACTGTAAAAAGAAGGCTTACCCAGCTAGTGATTATACAGTAACATGGGCTCATTGGTCATTACACACACTAACAGGTTACAGTGATTTTAACAGCTAGTTAAGAAACATCATTTAAAAGAGCCATCAATCATAAGTGCATCTCACCACTACACACTAACACTAAGATTAAGCTCAAACCAGGGGGTGCATAAACAATCACAGCACAGGGAAGTAGATCATCCTATCAAGGCACATGGCCACCTCTACTTCAGGCTCTTGGCTTTTAAATAAAGCAAAACACATAAGTTATTATAAAAAATTATATTTAAAACATAAGAAAAACCATCATCCTTTCTGTAGTTAACCGTACTGCAGAAACACATTGGTGATTCACAGCTATAAACAGGGTCTCCTTCCCATAGTTAAAAAAAAAGAAAGAAAAAGAAAAATTAAAAATCAAAACAGTCACTCAGAAACAAAATGTACAAACCTAAGAATAAACTAAATAACCTTCAATTTCGGGCAAATAAACCAATTATTTGTTGTGTGAAGTGGTTAACCACACACATCAGCTTCTCTAAAATAAATAACAATTTAATAGATTAAAGGCATTAACAGCTTTTCATATTCCACACATACCTACAGCTCATACTGTTTTAAAAAAAGGGTTTTGAAGAGCTGACAGATTAAATAAAATAATAAAACTTTCTGGGTCACCACAGAAAATCTGAGACAGTTGTGGCTAAGATAGAGAACTGATTATAACAGATACTAGTGTCCAATCACTCATTGGAATGGACACATTTTTATTTTAAGACACGACCTAGAAAGTAACCCTAAAGAAAAAAAGGGGCAAAGCCAGCAACAAAATAAAAACATCAAAAAAGTGGCAAAACAAAAAGATAAAGGAAAGAAACAAAGCAGGAACACTTCTTTAGGCCAGAGTAGCATAGCAGCTCTGCTGTAAGGCTATTAGCCACCCACCCAGACCCATGCACAGTAAAAATAACGTTAACTTTAAAAGATGATAACAGAAATAAATCCAAGTTCGCAAAAAGCTAAAGTTAGATACTGATCAAATGGCGTTGCCTGTTTCTAAAAGAAGCAGCCAACACAGTGCTCAGAACACCTGCATAATACAGAGTGAAATAACATGCAGCATAAAAGAATAAATGAAAAGAATAAAAGAATAAATGACGCATCAGCCATCCATGGAGAGAAGCTTCTGAGAAAGTAAGAGTCCACAGGCAATTTCTACAAAAGTACAAGTAGCAATCAATCAGCAACAATAAAACCAATTCAGACAAAGGCAACTGAGACTCCTAAAAGGTGATAGCTTTGGAAGCTGGGAGAAAGGAGACCTGGATGTTTACAGCAACAGGAGAGCAAGAGAGACAGATGTTCAGATGGAAACTCCTACCTATAGTGTAACCTCATAATGCAATTGGCCACCGAACAAGCAATTAGCAATGTGACACTAAACAAGATATTCATTCTATACATGTGTATTTGCAGTATCGACAAGTGGTTCTTTGGAGAAAGGGCAACTTAGGACAATGACCTAACCTGATTCTTGTGAAGTTGTCTAGAGTTCAATGCATAAAAATGGATTACTAGGATGCTTGCAGGGTAAAGTCAGCTCAGTGTCGAGTCATTCTGATTTGGACATTTGCATTCTTACATACAGCTCATTCAATTAATGTCTAGAAAAGTTGAGGGCAGCAGAGCATATGTAAAAAGGGAACAAGCTGAGCAGAGTTACTTCTAGCCTTGACAATTAATTTTAGAAATTCAAAGTCCCAAATCTCAACCCAGTACAAGAACGACAGCAAGTTCAGCCAGAAGTTTCTCCTGCACTGACACAATATCAAGTCATATGGAAATTAATATTCTGACAAAATACGTTTAGGGTTAAGGGGGCAGACCAAATTGTCTGTGGAGATTCAGCAAGCAGACAAGTGAACTACATTTTTCCCTATGCCTGATATTCAAACATCACCAATGCAACAACCACTCTAATAGATTTAGAATGGTTGCTGTTTAAAAAAGCAATTTTTGGTGGTTTTATGTGGACTAAGAGGGCTTTTTTTCCCACGACTGACTCATATCAGTAAAAACAGACAGATTACAAGACATATCAAATCTTTTTATGTTGACTTACTGACAGTTATTGTGTTATTTGTTCAAAACAGTAGTCATAGCAATTGAGCTTAATATATAAATAAATAAACCTGTTGAAATTACTAGTGAACCATGGGCTTAGATTTGATAACCTAATTAGTTAAAATGCTCAAAAATGTTTAAAGATATCTCTATAAAACATTTGCATTTGAGATTTTATTCCGTGAATAAAAAGTTGCCATAGTAACTGTCACATTAACACTAACCTTTCCCCTGTTAAGTGTTTAGCTGTATTATATTGTACAATAAATTAATCCAATAGTTTCCATTTACCTTTCTTTGACTTGCTTGTATGTCCACTGTTGCACTTTAATCCTTCACCATGGGGACCAGCCGTGAACAACAAGGCACTCTTATCTACTTAAATTGCAAAGCGAGTCTACAAGAGATAAGACTCTGTCCTCTCCTCTTTAATTGGGACCTTGAACGCCCGGTATGTATAAATACAAATGTATAACACCATTCAAATATAAGGACAAAGTAACTGTAATAATCAACAAGAACATGAAGAACCTTGTCTTTCCTTCTCTTTCTGATGTAATATAACACCTAATGTTTGGTAATCACAGTTTGACATATAAAGGTGTTTTGTTTTTGTTTTTTTGGTCCAGAAGACCTGCTTTATTTGGTGCAGTTTGAAAATCTCTCATACTTCTGAAACTACAAGAGTTTACACTTTATACCCTTTTATTATTTATTTATTTGCGTACATTATATGGGCATGAGTTTTGGACAACACCACTGAATTTAGGTGTTTTCCGTACTAATGCTACATGTGTATAAAACCAAGCACCTAGCCATGCATTCTGCCTTTACAAACATTTATGAAAGAACGGGTTGCTCTAAAGAGCTCACTGGAGTACAGTTTGTGAAAATCAGTTTGTGAAATTCCACAATCAACTGGAAGCACTTAGAATCAACAGCGACTCAATAAGTAAGTAAGGTTCATTGCATGGGTTTCAATAGCTCAGCACATCTGGAGCTATAATGTGCATGTGGCTCAGTACTTTTGTCCATATTCCATGCTTCTTCTTGTTTGGCAAAAGTGCTATTTTCTTTTATAGTCACTCTCACACACTCAGAAACAGTCATAGTCACATTCATACTCGACTGAAACACAACCTGTAAATTAAATACTCATCATGATATGATTTGAGATAAGAGATGAGATAGCCTTTATTTGTCAGTTGCAGGTCTTTTGCCCGCAACCGAGATGACAGACCTTGCCGACCGTACATACAATACACAAACATCACACTGGGGAGACAGGTCAGGCCAGGTAGCGAGGTAAAAAACATCGAAATGTGTAACACAAAAGGATAATACAGGAATGCACAGATATCAACACACCATAGCACAAGAAACACAGACAAGCAACATGGGAAAGAGTTCCAGTGTGTACATCTGATCTGGGACCGCTGCAATCTTCGACTGCACCTCCAACTGACCCGATGTCCACATCAGAGGGAAGGTAAGCGTTGGAGGTGGTGTTGGATCCGGGGTCGGTGAGTGCTTATCAGTATCAATATATGTATGTGTGTGCATGTCCAGAGTTCAGCTGAGACAGTGTCCTTCGCCCTGCCAGGCTAAGTAAACAGTCTTCCAGCCAACCCAGGTGGCCTTGCATGGAATTGGAAGGAACAGACTAAACACAGTCGTTATCAGGGTGTTTTGTTCAGCTCCAGCCTTGCAGCTGGCGCCAAAGGGGTATCCGCATAAGTGATGTTATTTTTTTACTTTAGTGCGAACAGCTCATATGAATTTCAAAGCAGTTCTACAGTCCAAATAATACAGTCTCTCAATCTCCCGTTGGAGAGCCGCGAGCTTCGCCATACTTGCGTTCTGTGATGTTGTCACTTCTTGTGCTCAAGGAGCCAATGTCTGAGAACTCACGGCAGTGTGCCTCCCGAGATGTCATCCAATTTTGTACCCAGAGATGTTATTCTGGGCTAGCCCTTCCAAGATGTATCCAGTCTGTGGTCAGAGATCTTATTCTGAGTATTCACAGCAGCCGTAGCCTCTCCAAGATCTTATCCGTGCTGACTCAATGAGCCCATTTTGAGAAACTCACGCCTCTGCCATCGTTCCAATCCTAGCGGGCAGCCTTGTGGGGGTTTGAACAGCCGGTTCCGCCTTCTTAATTCTTCGATAAGTCAGGGCCAAGCCAACTCCGATCAGCAAGAACCCTGTTATCATGGTTCCGAATAGGTAGATATCTTCACCACTCAGGCTCACCCAAGCCCAAACCTCTCGTTGAGAAAGGGGTGTCAATTGCATTTAGGGACCAGTTGATCCAATCCATAATTCCTCTTTTAGGTTTTAGAGAACAGACTGTGAGAGAATGTTCCAGGGAAAATACAAAGAACACCTTGATAAAATTGTTGTCATTGTTGTTTGAGTTATATCATGACAGACATAATGCACCTACTGGTAGGAACAAGCATCCAATCTCTATTTTTTCCTATATACTCTGTCCACACACACTCAACACACCGTGAGGTGCCAAGGTCATTCTTGGCACTCCACGCTTTTGTTACTTCTGCACTCAAGGTCAGAGGTCTTTAGATTTAAAACTAGGAAAACTCTAGGAGACTTTAAAAAGAAAAAAAAATATTGATGGATGTGAGATACACTGCTCCGTAAAGTTTTTTTTTTTTTTTTTTACCTGTCCCGTTTGGTTCTTTTGCCATCAGAATTATTGTCTAAAGGCGAAGAAAGATGCCCAACGGATTTACTTTACCAAATGGACCATCCCAGCCTTGCCGTAATGGTCCATCTGATTCACCTTTTATTGTTTATTTTATTTTCACTTGCTGAATACGGGACAGACTTGACTGGTGGAAAGAAAGGGGAGAAAGAAAGAGGGAAAGAAAAAAAAAACCTGAGAAGAGGGACGGGGAAAAAGGGCAAAAAACAAAAACCAACAGAATAAGCAGACAAAAAATACATATCGATCACCTGGATCACCTGTTGAGAAAGAAAAAAGAAAGCAAGCAGAAGAAGACGAGAGTAATAAACAAGATCACAATGATATATGGGAATATGACAGTAAATACTAAATATTAAACATTATGGTGCAGCACGTGAGATCGACAGCGCACAGTGTGCTTTGAGGTAGGAGCCCAAAAGGGTGTAGTTTGTGTGTGTGATCACCCGTGTGTACACCTGTGAGCATGAACGCGCTTGTTTTTAAAAGGTTCCTTCATGTAATGATCTGCTAGAGGGTGTGGGGGGCCACTGCCCCGACCTCCAGGGCATGAAGCAGGTATGGAGGAGATCAAAACTCCAGACATCCAGAGGCCCCCAGAACACAAGAGACCAAGGAAGACCAACAGAGGGGCAGCCGCGCCACTATCCCAGAAAGAGCTGAGGAGAGTCCCAGATGAGGGGTCACTCAGCAGCCGCGGAGCAGAAGCCAGGGGGGTTGCAGTGACGTGCCCGTGAGCTCCGCCGGCAGCCAGCTGTGCCTGAGTGACCGAGCCCCGGGCCGAGAGGCCGAGGGCACCCCATCCCCGAAGTGGCCCGAGCGAGCCCCAGGCTCCATGCCCCGATAAGCAGCCGCCAAGGAGTGAGCCGGTGGGTACCCGGGCGCCCACCCCGGACACAAAGAACCACCAACGCACCGATGTCTGAGGGCGTCTGCCACCGGCAGGGGAAGTGGTGGGGGGAGATGGGCCTCCAAACCTTGGAGGGCCTGAGATGTCCCCAGAGAGGTGGGGTCTGATACCCAACCTGACATATAGACACAGACATACAGGCACACACAGATACAAACATCCATTCCCACCCTCATGCTCTCAACACTCACCCAACGTGGAGACAGACATAGAGAGACACTGTACACACAATCACACTCCCCAAGCGTACTCTAGGCCCCGGGTCTAGGTACCCTTGCCCCTGGAGGGGGAAACTGCGCCCAGACCCAGGTGGTGTTACCCTTTTCCCTGCGGTGGGGAGAAGCAGACCGCCCCGACTCCGCAGCAGCAGGGAGGCCCCACATTCCAGACCCCAGTCGGACGGCCAACTCCTCCTCCTAGCCCCCCCGCTCCAGCAGGCCGCAGAGAACGGGGGTGTAGGAAGACTCCAAACCTCCCTCCACCCGCTCATATGTAGTGTTGATGTATGTGTGTTCTAAGGTGCATTTAAAACCCAGGAGGGCATGGAGCTACCTGCCAGAGCAGCAGGTAAGCGCATAGCCCCTCCTGCTAGCCCTCAATGTCTACGTGTATTTAAAATTGAGAGGTGGGCAGCGACGCCAGGGGTGAGGTGTACACCCTGGTGGTGATTGGAATCCGTGTGGCGTGCCCACCCCCAAGATCCTATATGTATGTGTAATGAGAGTGTGAGTAATGTGAATGTCTAAGTTGTGGGATAAAATTGAGGCAGAGGCAGCCAGAAGGGGACAGAGGGGGGGGGGGGGGGTCTCCTCTGCACCCTGGTGACACACCCCTACCCCAAGGCCCTGCATGTGTGGGTGATTGTGGTGGAGCGGGAAGAGGGAGGCAGCTGGAGATGGGGAGGGAAGGAAGGGAGGGGCAAGTGACCCCTCCCTGGGGCCAGCTCCCCCGCTGACCCCAGTAGGCACCCCCATACTCTGCAACCCGCCAGGGAAAGGGGGGGCCCAGGCCCATCCAGACCGGGGCCCAGTGCAGCAGCGCCGCCCGGCCCCACAGAGCCCGGGACAGTCCACCTGACCCCACCACAGAGAAAACTGCACCCACCCCATCATCCACTCATCTTCCAGACTACACAAGACAATAGACGCCCAGGCTGAGATCTTCCTCCACCTCTCCTGTATCTCCCCCTCCTGCAGAGAGAGTTCCTGAAGAGAGGAAGGCTCCTGCAGGATGTGACAACCTCCCCCACCAGTCGAAGAGCCCCCCAGGTGGTTCGATGCACAGGCGGCACCCTGCGCCAGGACTGGGCCCCCATACACCCACCCGCCCACAACCCCGGCAACACACCAACCAGGACCCAAGCCCCTGAGGCTGGCCAGGGCCCCAGCCCAGAGACGGAGTGCCCCCAGAACCTCACGCCCATCCCGGACCCACCCAGGGGCAGCCAGGCTACCAGGTCAGTAACCCACGTCCGTCAGCACAGACCCTCCCCTAGCCCTGCTGCACGCAGCCACGAGGAAACCGTCACCTAAGAGCCAACAGAGCCCCTAATTGGCCATGACCGGGTTGAGCCCCCCAAGGAAGATGCTCCCGGGGAACCCCCCGATGCCCTAAGCCTGTCCCTACCCCCACACCAATCACAACAGTGAAGGTGGGACCAAACTAAGACCCCCCACCCCCACTAGGTGATGGAGCTGATCAAAGGAGCCCAGAGCAATTGATCTGATGTGGTGGCAGAGGCTGTATCAAGACTAATGTGATCTAATAGATAATTTCTATATTGGTTAGAATTAAGATTATTTTTATTTTTCCAGTTCATGAGGACTGTTTTCTTGGCTATGCATAGGGCAGTGAAAACCATATGGGCTATATTCTTTTCCGTAGTGACATTATCTAAGCTGCCCAACAAACACACTAAAGGGGAAGTTGGAATGTTACATTTCAGACACTTTGATAAGTCTTCACATATCTCGCGCCAAAACTTCTGAACTGGTGGACAGAACCAAAGTGCGTGGATATAATTGTCCGGTGAATTGGTTTGGCAGTGTGAGCAGTTGTTGGTAGACGTAAAGCCCATCTTGAACATCCGATGACCTGTATAGTGCACTCTATGTAGTATTTTGTATTGAATTAATTGAAGACTGGGATTTCTAATTAGATGAAAAGTTTTTAAGCAAATCTGAGACCAGAAGTTTTGGTCAAAGTTAACTGATAAATCCGCTTCCCATTTTGCAATAGGAAGTGATATTGATTCATCTGTTTTAGAAAGCATTCTGTATATTTTGGATAGTAATTTGGGGGTTTTAAGAGTAAGAAATTGAACCACACTTGGTGGTGTTTGTAGTTCAACTTGACCCGGTTTAAATCTCTTTTTTACTATGGATTTAATTTGCTGATATTCTAAAAATCTTTTCTTGTTGATCCCATATTGTATAACTAGTCTGTCAAATGAAATAAATCTCCAATCTGAAAAGTTTATCATATTATTGTTTTGTAATATGTCAGGGTTGTTCCAGATAGGTGTACGTTTGCATGGGATTAATGAAGACTCCGTCAATTTTAGAAACTCCCACCATGCTGTCAGAGAGGAGCTGATGTTGATGCTTTTGAAGCATTCATGTCGTTGGATGTTTGAGCTGATAAATGGTAGATCTGAAATCTCTAGATTATTGCAAAGTGCTTGTTCTACATCTAGTTAAGGTTCATCTAAGAGGGTATGTTTTTGCCATCCTGAGATAAACTGAAGCCTGTTGGCTAAGAAGTAGTGCTGAAAGTTAGGTACTTTTAATCTAATACTTCTAATCCTCCAACTCCAACTTTTTCTCTTCATGTTACTTCAAGTACACTGACTTGCCTCAGTGCTCTGTACCTGTGACCTTCGTCGTCTTTCTCACTAATCCACACACCCAGCCCCACAGTCATGAATTTCTGTTTGCTGCATTCTGTGTAAAGTGAGTTATTATTTTTTTCTGCTCTGTACAACACTTGTCAGGGTCATGTAAGTCTCAAAGGGGGTTTAGAGGTACTTCCTGCTGAACCATCAGGTGATAATCCCCACATACTGTTACAGGTGATAACTGGCATACAGTATTGGGGCATTCAGTTGCACTGTAGCCAGAGGGCAGAAGGATTGTTTTAAGTCACGAAGTCATAGTTATTGAAGAGGCTTCACTGCTGTGCAATAGTCTCAAGTCACCACTCATTTCTTTATGTAGCGCTAGAAAACTGAGAAACAGATGCATTGATTTACTGAAATGTGCAAACATAAATGGAAATACAGTTTATAAGGCAAAGAAAATTGTACAATTCAAAGCATTAAAAGTCAATAGCCTGTATGAGCACCTTCTTCAATACTGCCTGAACTCTCTAAGGCTTTCATGTTATTTCTTAATTAATCTTCATGAACAGTTCTCTAGGCTTCTTGAAGGACATTCAAGGCTTTTCTTTGGATGTTGGCTGCCTTTTGTTCCATTCTCTCTCAAGATGCTTCCAAGCTGCTTCAATTATATTGCAAACTGGGCTCTGGAGATGCCAATTCAAGTTCATCTGGGTGGTTTTTCCTAAATCCTGGGTCTCTACTTCTCTCCACCTGCAGTTAATTATCGGCAATCAGTGTGGCAGTCTTAAGGACTGATTCAGACCCCCATCTTTACCAGATTGTCAGCTAAACAGTATCGAAATAAAGTAAAGTAAATCGATCTCCATGTTTTGTTTGCTCTAAGTGTTTCCTTGTTTAAAGTTTCGTGCTTGTGTCTTTAGCTTCTTGCACCTTCTTACCTGGAGTTCTTCTGTCACCGGTCCCTTGCCCCCCAACTCACTGCCTGCCTGAATCTTCCTCCCAGCTGCCGTCGCACCGTTCACTCGACCTCCTGTCGAAAATATGGAAATTCACCTGCCTGCCCTCCTGCTCACCACAACCATCCAATGCTTCAGGAAATAATGTCTGACGTCTTCCTTCACCTGCTGCTCACTTCACCACTGCCCCTGGAGAGTCACCCCTCCCTCAATAGCCTCTACTTGCCAGCCTGCCAAGTAAGCAACCTTCTTTACTCACCTAGTTAAAAATCTCACCTGAAATTTCCTGCACTTTAGATAATACCGCTCTCTTTCCGTTGCACTGCATTGAGCCTCTGTGAAGTTTCCTTCACGCTACGTTACGTTCTACTATTGATTATCCCTGTGTTTAATAAAATCAGTTTGAGTTTGAATCGGCCGTGTATTGGGTCTGATTTTGGGTCCACTTTCATGCTGGCCTATCAGCCTTTTAACACCTTCTGTAAGGAAAGCTTGTGTCAGGTCCAATACAAACATATTTCTGCAACAAGGTGCTAGTACCAGAGTGGCTTTTGCTAAGTTGTCTGTAGTGTGTAGAGCAGGGGTGTCCAAACTTTTTTCACTGAGGGCCACATACATAAAAATATAGGAGGGGCTGGGCCACTTACTAGAAATGAGGTATATAACCGTAACTGTAGTGTATTAAAGTTAGAAAAATCATTTAAAAGTGGTCAAATGTGTTATATTGTTGAATATAATTAAAGACAGAACTGCCTTCATCACAGCTTTCCATAAATGGATCTTTATTGATTTATTCAGAAAAAGCTTTGGTAGCTCATTCTCAGAACAGCAGCAGATTTCTTCTTGGACAGAAGATTTAGAGCACAGAGAAAAAACAAAGGGGAAAATGGGACGGGTACATTTCAAGTTTGTTATTTAAGTTCTTAGGCTTAGTAACACACCTGTTAACGTTCGTTTGAAACCGTTATCAACATTAACAGACTGACTTAATAACATGAGTCCATATAATTTTAGTGAATTATTCTGGTGAGTATCAGCTGCGCTGGGTATGTAAATCGGGCCATCCAGCTGCGGTGCTCATCGTACGCCACTCGTGCCAAAAATCCGGACAAATGTCACTTGATCAAGGAGCAGATCTGCATCAGATGAGATCAGCTGACTTTGCGTGTGGGTGCGCTGTGCACAGCGGTGTGTACTCTGTGTGTTAACAAGAAAAACCCATATAAGAAAGTGTTGCGCAAAAGCAGGGTAGTGACAGAATTGATATTTGAAGCATGTGTACCTGCACATGCATGCTTATTAACACACACGGGTACTGTGGAATATATTTTTACTCACCTAAAGTGCTCGTGCTCTCGTCCACTCCCCGCAAAAAAAATTAGCAGCTGTGCGGCGTTTGTGGCATCGGTGCTCTCATCGCATGCAATGGAGTAAAAATCAAAAGCACAGCTTTATCAGACAGTTGCAGTTTAATGTTGGCTGGCAAGTCTTCAATGCGTCGCACAACTGTATTTCTGGACATGCTGACATTGTTGAAGTCCTGCACTTTTTTCGGGCACATTATTTCGGTGACTTTAACGAAGCAGCGTTTTATGAGGTCTCCATCTAAAAAAGGCTTGCCATGTCTTGCGATGAGTTGGGCGACCTCATAGCTGGTTATTGGAGCCTTTTCCTGGACAATTTGAGCACGAAAAAAATACTGTTGCTGACCCTGCAGGAGAGCTACCCTTTGCTTTAATTTCTGCTCTCACTCAGCACCAGTGTAGGATGCATAGGCCTGATGTTTGGTTTCATAATGACGTCGTACATTATACTCTTTCATAACTGCCACAGTTTCAGTGCAGATCAAACAGACACACGTCCCCTTGAATTCTTTGAAGAAATATTCACTCTCCCGCCGTGTCTGAAATTTTCTGCACTCACTTTCTACCTTTCGCTTCTTTGGTTCTGCCATGTTTAGTAACTTGGGGTAAATTTCTTCTGTGATTGTCCTTTTTGGTGGAGCAACTGCCTTGATCAACAGTAGAGCCCCCTGGTGTTAAAACTAAGAAGTACAATACACTTAAGCAAAAGTTGAAGTGCGGGCCATATTCTATTCTATTTATAAAATTACTTGAGGGCCAATTAAAAATGGACCGCGGGCCGCATTTGGCCCGTGGGCCGGACTTTGGACACCTCTGGTGTAGAGACAACACTGGCTCATGCCTTGAGTTAGGTGACTTTTTTATACTCAAATGAGTTATAGGTCAGTTAACATAATAAAATATTCCTTGTAAAATAGTCCAGTACAAAGACACGACTCAAAGTGAGTTAAAAAGCAGCCAAAGACCACTAGAGAGCCTGGAGAGCTATTGCTCAAGACCACTTTAAATAACAAACTCTGGCTCCCTAGAAGAAAAATTTAAAGAGATGACAAGTGGCTCAACACAGTGCTGTTGTTCTAACTTATCAACAGACATTTGAAATGTAACAGTAAATACTCAGTGGATAACCCTAACATCCTTTCATAGATCTTTCAGGCAGAGGAAAGGTGTGTTTTCAATTCATGACAGAATTTAAAATATGATTGAGTAGGCTGAGTAAATTACCCAGATTGAAACTGCTACGTCTACAATAAATGCTTTGTTCACAGGAAGTCACGCTCAGCAGATCTGTCTGTGGTTTGGCTGTCATCACACCACAGCGAAGACCATCTGCGGGTCAGAGAATAATAATTTACTTCCATCTGTCTGTTCTGTTTTCCATCCATTCCTACCTCCATTCCAAACCCATTCATCTGCTTATGTTGTATCCATTTGTTCATTAATGTGAATTGTATTTTAATGCTCAGTCTGTCTCTGCACAGTCATCATTATTATCCTTGTTTCCTTTATTTTAACAATTAGATGAGAACTCTTGGTCAGCAAGTATCTTGACCAAGAGCTCTTAAAGAGTTGCTTGGTCCTTTGAGAACTTGTGGTGTTTAAACCTTCATTTAAGCACCGTTTTTTTTTTCAATGCATTCAATAAACACTAGATTATTTTCCTGCAAATCCGATAGCATGACTGTCAGATTAGAAAATTAAACTCTTGCTACTGCCTGACAGTTAGAGATCAGAGGCTACTTGACTAATTACTTTCTAAACATGTTATGACGGGCGATGATGCAGGTTTCTGTTGATAGAAGTAAAGCCCCTGGAGGTTCGTGCTGTGTCATCACTGCAAAAACAAAAAACAAACAAATGAACAATTTTGTGGTCACATCACATTAGCAGTGATCCAAGGAATGCCAATTGAAAGATGCCTCTGCAAAAACAATCTGGAGAAGGCCTTTTTAATTTATATTCATGTTTTGTCAGTGTTTTGTTAGACTTCTCCGAGAGGGTTATAGTCTGTCACACAAATAGCCATTTAAAATGTTCACTATTACAGCATGAAAATGATAATGACATTAACTACATGAGGAAAATAGATATGTTCTTTACCACTCATAAATTTCTCTGCCTCTCATGTTTGTGAAAGAGCAACTTGCTTCGGGTAAAGACATTTAAAGTGGGATGGAATGATCTCAAACCTCAGAATCAGTAATTGATGATATGTTGACAGATTCACTTACTGAAGCACTATAAGTGCACTGTGTGATCTAACACTATCCTACATCTCCATTCTCCATGTGACTGCTCAATAAAGCTTTGCTCTGTGCACCGGTCTTCACTGCATCCGATGAGCTCTGACTTGCCACTGACTATATGTGTCTGTCCACTGCTCCTCTGATCCGTGCGTGACCTTGGCTCTTTTCCCACTCAGCTGTCTTTGTAGCCCAACTAACTTTGTGTGTCCAAAGCACAAAATTCACTTGTGAATTTTCTTTCTTTAAATATCTATCTAAAGTGTATTTATGCAGCTATAGTTTAATTTACACTTTCTTATGTTTTTGTTGTCAGATGTCAAAAGCAGTATGAAATTCGATCATGGCTCATTAATATTGCATCAACCAGCATGCATTACAATGAAAATTATTCTTTTTTGATCATTACAGTGTCTGATAAAAGTGGCCTATTTTCACATTAAGAAAGGAAACATGACAGAAAAACAGACTTCCCTCACAGCTCGCCAGCCTCCCAGAGGGAAAGTCATAATCTCTGGTTATGATGCCCAAACTTAATTTATTGTAAGAGAAACTTTACCCAATACTGTGTTCCATGTCTTCAACTTCATGTGACATATGACAGTTTGGCAGAAGTTGAGCAGAAATTATGTTTTTGTTATGATTTCTATTTTGTGTTTTCCTGTTTTGGTTTTTTTTTTTTTTCAGTTCAGTCTACTCTGTCACTTTCATCTTCTTATGCTGTCAGAATCCTCTTCGTTAATTTTTTAAGTCGCCACCACATTCACCACATTCAACAAGATGTTGAAAACATTCCTTTGAGATTCTGATCCATGTTAACATGAATGTGTCACATACTATCTGCAAATTTATTGTCAGCTGCACATTCAAGCTAAAAAAATGTGAGCACTATCACATCCCGACGGTGCTGCGATGCTCTGGTGACTGGGGATGCCACTGATGTTCAGTGAACTTACTGTCTTCATCATAAAATCAGTGTCGAAGTGACTTCTGTATTATTACACGGTGCACCATAGCACTGGAGGTAGCCACTGAAATAGGGGTAAACTGTTGTTGTGAAGGGATGCAGAATGTTAAAAAAAAAATCTTCCTCACATTATTCCACTACCAGCAGCCTTGAATGTTGAGACAAGGCAAGTTGGGTCTACATAATATGTTGATGTTCATTATGGTCAGGTTTTTATTTATTTTTTCAGGTTACAACTGTACTCTTTTATTGAACCTGTGCCCACTGCAACCTCGGATTTGTATTTGTTTTTTTTCTTGTCTGACAGGAATGAAACTCGATGTGGTCTGCTGCCGGTGTAGTTCATCTGCCTCTATCTTCTGTGGCATGCAATCACAGATGTTTTTCAGCTCATCACAGTTGCAACAAGTAACTCCCTGTTAGCTCTGTTAGATTACTGGTAGTTCTTTCATCCTTAAACCAGTGTGATTCAAACATCGCTGGTTGTGGTATGACATACATTTGATACTAAAAGTATGTGATACCAAATGTATACCGTATCATTATATATTTGTATAGTCTGTATGTTGATACCAGGTTGTGGTAAAAAACAAAAACTAAAAAAATCAGGTTTCCCCACTTCAGAACAATTTAAGCAGTGCGATGGAACAGAGCACAAAGATAAAATAATTACTGGAACTAAAATGTTTACTTTACCGCTGCAGCATATTTTAGCAGTGTTAGGGTATTCATCTCTTTTCCTTTTAACATCAGTGTTGCTATTTACTGATATGTGTTTTGTGTTCTTTATAGACTTTTTACCTTTTACCCTTTTTAGGCTGGTCACATGCTGCCAGTGACCTATCAGTCATGTATGGCACTGTTAACTTAGTGAGTTCATAACCAACTTTGTGTGCCCTTTTTCCTAAACACCTGCGATCGGGTAAGTGAATCCAGGTAAAGACCCTGGATATCCTGAACTCAGTTCATATTATAGGGCCCTGATATGGTCTTCTATTGCTGTAGCTCATCTCCTTCTGGGTTTGCTGCGTTGCCATGTTCAGAATAATTTTTCTGTATACTTTGGTTGTAACCAGTGGTTACTTGAGTTTCTATTTCCTTCCTATAAGAAACTATAAAAAATAAAGACATCTTACTGACTAATGATTGATTGCTATAGTCTTAAAAAAACAAAACAGCAAACATCCTCTGGGATACACTGCAACTGATATCCAAAATATGAAGAAGTTTACACTTTGTACTTTCTATCACTACCCCTCTTCAGTGTGCTAACATCTTCTATACCTATGAATCAGAGACAATAAACTCCAAATGCAACAGAATGAAAACTCCTTGCTATAGGAGACCTCTCATCATTACTCTAATGCAACTCTCATGTTCAGAAGTTCTAATTGAATTAATATTTGCCATATAATAATTTACAAGGGGCACTTATTATTCTGCCCAGATATGCAGGTATCTTCCCATCATCTGGATACCCTTACCCTAAAACAGGCAATTAGGATAAGTGGTCACACTAAGCTGGTTATCAACTTGGGAAGTTAACTCAGGATTTCCCCTGGGCATTCACATGAAAGGAGTGGTGTTGCCAGCATCTAAACAATCACAACTATGGATAATCATTCTGGTAACAGACTGGCTGATTTTGCAAAGGAAGATAATATTGGGAAAAACATCAAGTTGTTAAACACAGACTGAAAGCAACACAGCTGCTGCAGACAAAGCAGTGTGAGTGTGTGTGTGGGAGGGAAAGGACTGCAGTAGTTTAGTATTAAAATCACTGTATGAATTTGTGAGAGCTTCAAATGTTTTGGTCAGTAAGAATGGAGAAGAACTACTACATTAAACCTCATCCTACCAACATATTTTACATACTTGGACAATTGATTGGGGTCCCTTAATCATTTACTGTAAGAAGGAATCATAAAAGGATAATCATAATAATAATTTAGTAGTATTAGTGTGGGTAGTATTGAATTTATATGATGAAATCAATCGGTATAATATAAAATAACTGAAATAAACACAAGAGCAGTCAGCCCAGAGATGTAATCTTGCCACCATGTCCTGGGTTTGTCATAGGGGCTCACATTACATGCTACACTTCACCTATGAGGCACGCTGGTCAGATCCCCATACCACCTCAACTCACCCCCTTTATATGTGCAGGAGTAGCTGTTCTACTCTGAGCTCCTCACCCCTGTCTTTAAGGGTGTGCACAGGCACCCTTTGGAGGAAACTCATTTCCGTCACTTACAAACCAGATTCCAAAAAAGTTGGGACACTAAACAAATTGTGAATAAAAACTGAATGCAATGATGTGGACATGGCAAATGTCAATATTTTATTCAGAATAGAACATAAATCACGGAACAAAAGTTGAAACTGAGAAAATTTATCATCTGAAGGGAAAAATATGGTGATGTCAAAATGTCAAATCCCCCAAAAAAGTTGGGACAAGGCCATTTTCACCACTGTGTGGCATCTCCCCTTCTTCTTACAACACTCAACAGACGTCTGGGGACCGAGGAGACCAGTTTCTCAAGTTTAGCAATAGGAATGCTCTCCCATTCGTGTCTAATACAGGCCTCTAACTGTTCAATCGTCTTGGGCCTTCTTTGTCGCACCTTCCTCTTTATGATGCGCCAAATGTTCTCTATAGGTGAAAGATCTGGACTGCAGACTGGCCATTTCAGTACCCGGATCCTTCTCCTACGCAGCCATGATGTTGTGATTGATGCGTGTGGTCTGGCATTATCTTGTTGAAAAATGCAGGGTCTTCCCTGAAAGAGATGACGTCTGGATGGGAGCATATGCTGTTCTAGAACCTGAATATATTTTTCTGCATTGATGGTGCCTTTCCAGACATGCAAGCTGCCCATGCCACACGCACTCATGCAACCCCATACCATCAGAGACGCAGGCTTCTGAACTGAGCGTTGATAACAACTTGGGTTGTCCTTGTCCTCTTTGGTCCGGATGACATGGCGTCCCACATTTCCAAAAAGAACTTCGAATCGTGACTCGTCTGACCACAGAACAGTCTTCCATTTTGCCACGCTCCATTTTACATGATCCCTGGCCCAGTGAAAACGCCTGAGCTTGTGGATCTTGCTTAGAAATGGCTTCTTCTTTGCACTGTAGAGTTTCAGCTGGCAACGGCGGATGGCACGGTGGATTGTGTTCACTGACAATGGTTTCTGGAAGTATTCCTGAGCCCATTCTGTGATTTCCTTTACAGTAGCATTCCTGTTTGTGGTGCAGTGTCGTTTAAGGGCCCGGAGATCACGGGCGTCCAGTATGGGTTTACGCCCTTGACCCTTACGCACAGAGATTGTTCCAGATTCTCTGAATCTTCGGATGATGTTATGCACAGTTGATGATGATAACTGCAAAGTCTTTGCAATTTTTCGCTGGGTAACACCTTTCTGATATTGCTCCACTATCTTTCTGCGCAACATTGTGGGAATTGGTGATCCTCTACCCATCTTGGCTTCTGAGGGACACTGCCACTCTGAGAAGCTCTTTTTATACCCAATCATGTTGCCAATTAACCTAATTAGTGTTAATTGGTCTTCCAGCTCTTCGTTATGCTCACATTTACTTTTTCCAGCCTCTTATTGCTACTTGTCCCAACTTTTTTGGGATTTGTTGACACTGTGAAATTTTGAATCAACATATTTTTCCTTTAAAATGATACATTTTCTTGGATTAAACTTTTGATCTGTCACCTACGTTCTATTCTGAATAAAATATTGACATTTGCCATCTCCACATCATTGCATTCAGTTTTTATTCACAATTTGTTTAGTGTCCCAACTTTTTTGGAATCCGGTTTGTACATCTGTGATCTTATTCTTTCAGTCAATACCCAGAGCTTGTGACTGTAGGGGAGGGAAGGAACATAGATCAGTTGGTAAACTGAGAGCTTTACTTTCATCCTCAGCTCTCTCTTCACCACAGCAGACTGATATTATGTCTGCATCGCTGCCTAGATCGCAAAAATCTGTCTTTCAGTCTCTTCACTCCACTCCACTCTCTCCTCACTCATGAACATGCTACAAGATACTTAAACTCGTCATCTTGGGGCACCACTTGTGGATTTTCATAGGCAGGCTCTAAATGCATAGCCAGGGTGAGGAGGGTGCCCACTTTGGAAACCTCAGAAAAGCATCCCTGCATTTTGCAGATGATGTGGCTCTGTTGGCTTCATTATACTGTGACCTTCAGCATGCAGTAGAGTGGTTTGTGAAAATGCTGGGAGTCTACACCTCCAAGGGTCAGCGCTTCCAGGTCTGAAGTAGAGCAACTGATTTTTGTCCTTCTGGGTTGGGGGAGAGAGGCTGCCTCCAGTAAGGAAGTTCAAATGTCTTGGGATTTTATTCACAAGTGTTGAGAGCGTGAGTTGGACGGGGGTCGTATTGGACTATTGTGGTGAAGCGAGAGTTGAGCTGAAAGGTGAAGCTTTCAATCTCCAAGTCCATATACTGTATGTCCCAGCTGCTTAGCCTGCTGCCACAGCAACATGAGATTGGATAAGCAGAAGATAATGGCTGGATACTATAATAATTAAGTAACATGTTTGAAGGCAGGAAGGAAAGCCAACAAATTTGAGTATTTCTTCAAATACATTTCTTAGACGGTAAACAAGCACAAAGGGTGCTTTGTTTTAGGATCATTAATTAATATTTTTCTAACAATAAAATTGTTATAAAATAACTGTTTCTAGCCACCAAATCAAGAGATTACGTTGTGTCTAAGAACAAAATAAAACAAAAGAACTTAAGATCTTCCTAGTATCCGTTCACAGGTTAGCTTAACAGCAAACGTTTTCGTGGTAAATTTACCTGTTAACAAGTGAACCACCTTCAGACTACAGACAGTCCAGGGTAAACCCTAACCTTAGCTGGATAAGATGAAATCTTACTTGTTACTTACTTACTTGTACTTCTGTTAGTTTTAGCAATATAGTGTATGTAAAGGGCAATTTTTTTGTATTTTTCTATGTTGAGTATTTGTAAATTGTTGCCACCGTCTTTCCTCTGTCTTGTTTTGTTGAAGTCGTCATGTGCTTCCTCATCCTGTGTGTCAAGTGTTTGTTTTTAGATTTGGATTAGTCTCCTTTGGTTACTCCTGTTTTAGTATAAAATGTCTGTTTTCTGTCATGTCCCATTTCAATTTTATTTCCTTCCTTCCTTCATTCACTGATTGTATTCATCTGTTGTTTATTTCTTCTTACCTGCTTGCTTGTCTGCCAGTGAGTCCCTGTAGCATTCCTGACTTACTGCTAAGTGTTTTTGATTTTCTTTGCTCCTTTTTTGGATTTTTGTTCAGTCACCCTTTTTATTAAGGACTTTACATTGGTGTAAATAAATGGCCGCCTTTTTAAAAATGATTCTTTCTGACTGTAACAAAATTTGTTTTTGATTCATAGCCCCCTTTAATTGTACAGTTGCATTACAGTTCTAATAGTTCAAACAGAGAAAACTTCCAGGAGAGAGAAATTAAAGAAATGTCTCTTTTTCTCTGTTTAAAAGATTATCTATGAAATTACTACTTTCCTTTGTAGTGAATACATGAGGATTATCAAACTCTTTGCCAACAGTGTGATCTCAAGATAAGATGTGTGTGTTTTCTCAAAACATTTTGCAAATGACTTGTAAATGAGTAGTAGTGAAGGTCAAAACCACTGACTGTTAAGGTGATGGAGTCCTGCGAAATTATATCTGTATTTGTCTGTTTTTAGATACAAATTTATTATTTCTCAAACCCCCAAAGAAACATACTTATGATTTGTTGCAATTGTAAGTGAAAGAATTGGACATTCAAATTCCCTTTACATACATTATATTGCTAAAAATACTTGCTCATCCACCTTTACACACCTTCACCAACTTTAATCCATAGGATTCAACATGATGCTGGCCCAACCTTTGCAGCTACACCTTCAGCTCTACTGGAAAGGCTTTCCACAAGGTTTAGGGGTGTATTTATGGGAATTTTTGACCATTCTTCCAGACACACATTTCTCAGGTCAGACAATGATGTTGGACGAGAAGGCATGGCTCGCAGTCTGCACTCTAATTCATTGCAAACATTTTCTGTCAGGTTGACTTCTGGACTCTGTGCAGGCCAGTCAAGTTCATCCACACCAAATTCGCTCACCCAGGTCTTTATGCACCTTGCTTTGTGCACTGGTGGTTAGTCATGTTGGAACCGGAAGGGGCCATTCCCAAACTGTTCCCACAAAATTGGAAGCATGAAATTGTCCAAAATGTCTTTTTATGCTTTAGCATTAAGAGCTCCTTTCATTGGAACTAGCCCAACTCCTGAAAAACAACCCCACAACAATATTCCCCGTCACGAAACTTTATACTTGGCACAGTGCAGTCAGACAAGTTTGGAGGTCTGTAGCAATTGACTTTGCAGAAAGTTGGTGATCTCTGTACACTATGTACCTCAGCATCTGCTGAACCTGCTCTGTGGTTTTGTGGCATTTTGAATGTTGGGCGATATATAAAGAATGTATTTAAAAAAAAAAAAACCAAAAAGCAGCCCACAAACCAGCAAAAAAAAAAAAAAAAAAAAAGATGTCTGGGATGCTCTTGTATCAAATATCTATGTTCATCTTACCTTATCAAATACTTATTTACTTTCCAATACAGAAAATTTGTATTACTCCATTGATTTATTACCTCATTAAAGCATGATGCTTTGTCCCGAAATCCTGCTGCACCACCATTATCAGCTTTACCTATAACAATTGATACATCATTTGCTAGATCTTTTAGGGCCTGTCTTTCCTTAGGGGGTAGATTAGAATAACATCTGTTCACTGCAGAAGTGAAAAAATAGGAGAGACCTAACCTCTTTTTCAACTAAATGACAAAAATGTTGTACACAGGCAATAGTTTCTGGGGGAATAAATAGGCTTAGGCTTGAATTTCTTACTTATTTGTACCCACTAATTGGTTTTTCCTCACTCCAGTAAGCAGAATGTACAGAGGGAGGGGTATGAACTTACATGGAAAGAATGCTTAAGAAAGATTTAAACAATTCGGTCTTATATTGTCACTTCATCATAAAAAATACAGACCTTTAGATAAAATGGCATTTCCTAATAATTGAGCTGTCTCTTGAAGAAACTGATTTCTTGAGGTATTCTTTGCATATTTGTGCCCCCTGTCACGTTGTCTTGTTGATCTTTTTTTTGTAGCTCTTCAGGTGCTGACTGGGCAGCAATCTTCTTGCATTCCCTATATGTCCTCCCTGTGCCATATATATACCTGGATAGCCAGGGGTGTATTTGATCATTCTTGTCATCCAGTGTATCTCATCAACACAACTCGAGCTTAATCTCAGAATTTTCTTTCTTATCAGAGTCCGTTAAGGAGGTGCGTCATTCATTCAGTGGAATCAACTGAAGTGAGCTAAAATTCTATTTTAAATCCTATTGCAATCTTGCAATATCAAAGGGGGTTTTCGAATGCTCTTATGTGCGTATTCTATAACTAGCAGAATCAAGACTTGGGAACCTTTATTTAAGATTTCTCAACACTTTCTGCCCAGTGTAGGTACCTTATCAATTTTAGTCCCCTTATAATACTTTGGAATCCAATATTTGGATAAAGTTGGCCCATGGGGCATATAGCATGACTCCTTCGTCATCAGGTGTCTCATCTATTTAAATAGGAGTATAAGCATCCTGGGAGGGATTGTGAAGAAAGAAAAATCCACAGTCCACATTTTACAATCCATATCCACAAAAAATCAAATGTAGAAGCCAAATTCTGTGACCATTCACCCCATGTCACAAATATCACAGCTTCCCCCATGTTTATATGGAAAATTAAAGCACCTGGGCTCTGTCTGCATGGTTTTATACATTTTATACTTGAATAATACAGGCATAAAAAAAAGATTTTTCCATGGTAAACAAAGCTATGAATATTTAAATTTTGGCCAATATTTGGTATACCCTAGAAAAATCCTGTTAAAAATAGTAGACAAATTTAAAGACCAGTAACAAAATAAATTCCAGTTCAGTCTAATTTTCATGAAGAATTCATGGCTGCTTAAGATAAAAAGGCAGTGAGGTGAAGCTAAAAATCTATACTTTTTCCACAAAATAGAAACCACTACATGGCCTGACTTAATGCCAAGGATCTTGGGTTTTCCCACAAAAAGTGCTCTATGCTGGGAAACCACTAATTTTAGCCTGGTTAATGCAGATTATAGGATAAACTCTTTCAGCTTTCTGCTGGTAAAGTCAAATTACCTTTTTGCCCAGCATGGCACATGCGTGTTGTCCTTCTTTGTTCTAGAAGAGTGTGAAACATTAACATCAGCTTGAATCTGCACACCACAGGGCTAAATGAATTACTTACACAAAGAGCATACAGAAGAGAGAGCAAATATGAAATTTCTAAAGAAAAAAGACAACCCCTTCTCAAGATATTAGGACAATATATAAATAAAAAAAGATTGGAATGACTTTTAAATTTGCTCTACCAGTATGGTGGCTCCATGGTTACCACTGTTGCTTTACACCAGGAGGGTTCTGAGGGTTTGGACCCATGCGGGACTCTTCTGTTTCTAGTTTGCTTCTTACTGTATTTAATTAATTTATTTATTTGAACCAAGCTTCAGCGTCTCCCAACATCAGGCAGACAGGAATTCTAAATGCTGATATTGTTCCTTTCTGATTAATAAAGGTTAAAAGAATACACAGGTTTTTGAAATACAGTTGCATGCTTGGAAACGTTACTGATAGTCACTAGTGTTATTTTGATTGTTACTAAAGATATCTAAAGTCTCTTGTAAATGGCCTTACCCTTTATAAAATCCCCCAGTGATAATGCTGAGCTCCCATTCCCCTTCAAAGAAGTACTGAAGTGTTGTTTGAATACTATCATCATGTTCCGACAGTCTGTATTGTACCCCAGAGCTTAGCATGTTTCCTTATCCTACCAAATTGTGAAAGGACAGATACCTTAATGTGAGATACAGCACATAAAAGACTGAGATAGAAGGGGAAGAGATACAGGGATACCATTTTCAAGTTTAAAGTTCCCACATGGCTTGGAAGGTCGTTCTATCTGGGTGAGAGCTCTCTTTCTAACCATACAATATGTGGCATACAATCCGTTTATCTCCATCCAATCAAATGAATGGAAAGTAGGAGACAGAGGGATTGATTTTGTAACAACGCTCAAGCTATTAGTGTATCATTACATGAATGCAGCACTGAAATTGTCACTGACACAATGTCACAGAATGCTGTATTTCATGGAAGATGTTAATGGGCACCACATGTTCATATGATGGGCTCATTTTAATTATTATTGATTAATTGGTTTGTAATTTTTTTTGTATTATTTGTCATCATTACAACCATTAAAAATATCCTTGAAAAATACACCACACAATTGGGTATTTATGCATTGTTGCTCTAAAAAACGCACAGACAATGCTTCTGACTTGAAAGATTATCTGGGTAAACCCTTTTCCTACTCAGTTTGAAAGCCACAAATCATTTTTACTGTTTTTTTTTAATCTACAACAAAAAAACTGCTAGAGACCTTACAAATCAGGCCCAGCTGATGTCATAGATTTATAAGATCCTGTATGTTTGTTGTGGACCTGCTCAGAGAGGTACATACTAAAGCCAGATCGACAAAACCAGGCTTTTTTTTATGTTAACTTACTAAACAAAAGCAGAAGGCCTGATCAGAGATGGGAATGATTATGCTGGTTAACCTTTAGATATGAGGCTCTCCCACAATTAAGGATTTAATTGATTAAATTGATTTAGTTTTGACAGAATGAGAGTGAAATTAATTATACTGATTGAATATTCATTCTGATAAACAGGATGCCAATAGATTAATCAAATTTCCAATCTATGGTTTATTAGCTGCAAACAACAGTCTACAGATGACTTTGCTACAAAACAAGACCAAGTAGAACAGCATATTGATTCAGTTTTGCAGTTAAATACCTGCAAACCTTGGGTAAATAGGCTTACAGTTGTGAGCTTCACATCTGCATTGCTTGTTGAGTACATCGTCAAGAAAATGATTAGCAAAAATGTGAAAAGCTGAAAAATTGCATGTAAAAGATGGAAAAAAGCAGAACTATTTCAGCAATATGGCTCCGGCTAAAGATCATACAAATCCACTTGACTGTTATTTAAGAAAGTTAGAATTGCTTTACGCAATATGGGCTATAATTAACTGACATAAATGTTTATTTCAGGGCTCACAGAAGCCCTATGCACTGTGTTGAGACTGTGAACTTCTAAAAACCAAAAACACGTACATTTAACTCAGCTGGGCTTGACCTGGCTGCTGTCTGATATTAGGTTGGCTGTTCTCAACACTGGTATTGGCTCCAGAATCCATATTGCTTGCACTTAGAGAACTGATGGATATCTCTCTAAAATATTGCAGCTGGCCTGAGTTAAATAAATAAATAAATAAATACAACTTTTATCAAGTTGAACTATTACATGGGCTGAACCAATGCTATTATCACAGTAGATAAACTGACAAAAAAATGTCGATTTCATAAGTTGATTTCATGAGTTTATTGTTTTATGTAGCCTTTTAAGCCTATAAAGCTAATGATTCACTTCAGATACTCAGATGGCAATGACAATGGAAAGTTTATGTGCCTAACAACAAATGATAGAAACGTAAAAACCCATATAGGGTTTACAATGCCTTAAGGCAGTGAAAACAGCAAAATAACATAAAAATTAAGCGGAGCAGATGTCATGATGGTGTGCCTTGCACTCCTGTGGCCTTAAAGCTGTACAGCCTTAACATCCACTTTCAAACCAACATTTTTTATTTAGAGATTACTTAAAGGGTATATCGAAATGTGTATTTAAAACAACACATGGAAGCTGAGCTAAAGTTTATGCAGACATTCTGTATTTGTTTGGTGTGATAACAGATTTGTGTTTTTACTGAGCACACCTTTCTCCAGTCGATTATTAATTATTAATGACTATAGTGTGATGGAAATACCCCCTATGCTTTCTTCAGCAAAAGGAAATGAGTGAATGTGTGAGCATTTGTGTGCAGAAGTGAGTATTTGGCATAAATTAGGCAAGCCATCACAATTTCTGAGGCAGTTAATTGGACATGGATTCGTGCCATAGGTTGGCCAAAGCCTCTGAAGCTCGGAGCTCATTTGCTGGGATGCAGAACACCTTGTCAGGGTCACAAGGTGGAAAATCTTCATCCTACAAACACACACATAGACGTTTATCAGGCCCCAGATTGACTCCTTGAATCCTATCTGATATGAGCTATTTTTACATGGGACTAACTTCTTCATTGCAGAAATGCACTTGGATTTTCTGGGCCAAAGATTTGATTTGTAACATGGTTGTTGCATATTGAGGAAATATTTATTAGACGTTACTTTATGTTGCATTTTCTGAACTTGAAACCAGTTAGTTTCAAATGCTGTAGATTTTGTCTATAATTAGTAGATTACATAACATAAAGATACTACCGTATCTTACATGATAACTTTAACATGCTGAGCACCATCATTTACGAACAGTAGCAATGTGAAAATGATGTGTGAAACAATTAATAATTTCCTCTCATCACATTTGCTGAATTAAAATTCTAGCAAATTGCTATGATTCATGGTAGTATGGCTGCAAGGTTATAGTTTGAGGTTAAACTGTCATATCATTCAGTAAGCTCAGTCAATTTGCCTACGATATGCCTCATAAACTAACAGAGAAAGTTATTTTTTAGCGCATCAAAAAAAAGCGAACATCTATTCATCACAGGGGCATCGGCTCTCCTTAGAGTGCCCTTCTTCTTAATAGCCCCTCTCAAAGTTTTTCATCTCCTGTGTAAGTAGCAGATCCAGTGACCTGTAGTGTCGTTTTCCTTTCACACTGTCTCATGGTTGAACCTTGAGTGAGTCAATGTATCTTTCTGACATAAAGGGTACAGATGCAGTAACACAAGAAACAACTTCACCCTCCTTTTTCTTACTGTTAACAAAATGCAGAGGTGGCCTTCTGAGAAAGATCTGGCTTGTCCATTGGTTTATGTAACTGCCATTTGGAGAAATATCACTCTGTGGATTTAGTGAAGCTGAGCCTTTGTAATCCGCAGCACAGATACTTTTACAAATCCTGTATTTAATTAGATTTTCCCATTTAGTCATTTGCAGACAGAAGCCTAATTCCAGCATAATGCCTACAGTGAGAGCGTATTCCTGGCAAGCCCGTGGATTGCGTCCTATGTTCTACTTCAGTGTGTAATGGTCCAAGGAGTTCAATTTCACCTCAAATATCCCTTTCATTGTGTGAGCTTAACAGAACAGCAACTGGCTTACAACATGTTTTCTTTTATTTATCAAACGATCTGTGTTAAACAAAAGTATTCTTGTGAGTTATTTTAGCAGCTTGGAAAATTGTGGAGCATGTTGGACTTATGAAGAGTGAGCCAATTAAATTTATAGCTGTTATATATAATACTGTGAAGTAATCCTACATGTATGCTTTTTTATGTGAGCTATAATATTTGATTTACAAGATAGCTTGTATTGTAAAACAGATGCAAATTGGCCAAATACACTGTACGGCAACTAGGGATGGGTAACAAAAACCTGTTCCCACTGTTTCAATTCCTTGGAATCGTTTGCCATTTTTGCAAACGATTCCCTTATCGATTCCAGTCGCCCCTAATGACGTCACCGCGTTGCGGAGCGTCGGAGCGTACCTGGCAGGAAACACGGCGCCTAAGCGGCTCAAACGCTTAAAAGTTTGTTTATACTGTACGAGAACGGATTGTTATCCGTTCAGGGCAACTTGCAATACTTGCAAAGTAGATATTTCATTAAGGGAGGAAACACTACGAATATGCAAAAGCATTTGCTCACAAACACGCGATGAACTTAAATGAATGTCTTTAATTCCGCTCCGGACTCGTGAATCTCAACCCAGCAGCAGCGGTAACGTTTGCACGTCATCTCCCGTTAATGCGGCAGGTCAATAATCAATTAACAGTGCATATTATGTTAGCGCGATCTGCCTTATTACAAAACCTGCCATTGTGCATTTAGGTGACCATGATGAGACAGACAGAGTCTGGCTGGCGCTCGCTGGCAGTTGTCGCTGCAGTCTGTCACCGAGCAGCAGTGACTCTTTTCAGGCCCGCATGTCACCGAGCAGCAGTGACTAGTTTGTGGTCAAAACCTTGCAGCCGTTTGCCACCCACAGAAAAATAGAAGTGTATCAGATGGTAAGTGAATGTGTTTAATTGTAGGCAGGGACATTACTGGATATTATGTATTGTGTAATTGCTACAGAATAATTTATGTTATACTTTGTTATTGCTACAGAAGAATATTTATTTTACATTTACATTTTTCCCTGGGTGACCCCGTGACACCCCATTGAAGAGCCGTAGGCTGTGGATCTCTTAAGATCTCACTGTTGGGTTTGTAAGGCCATGTTACTCCTAAATTTCTATCTTGTTGAAAGAGAAGATATAAAACAGTTCTAAGCTAATCGACCTTAGTGTTCTCCTTTTTAAAAACAAGAATCGATAAAGAATCGAATCGTTAAACAGAATCGAAAATGGAATCGGAATCGTTAAAATCTTATCAATACCCATCCCTAACGGTAACACAATAAAAAACAGGTTTAACTTGAATACTTAATTAAATAAAACCTTTCATAAAACAAACAGATTGAATTATTGAGTCTATGACAGTAATTGTTATGTCTTATTGAGGTGTTCAATACACTCGTCACTGACTGGTTTGTTTGTGTATGAACTGTTTCAACTGTAAGAATTCATTGTGTACTGACACACCTTTGGTTGTTGGTCGTTGCATCAAGAAAGGAAGTTTAATTACTCAAGGTCAGATAAAACTTTTCAGCTGATGTTGATTTTCTCTAACTGTATTTTAGGAACTATACTGCTGTCGTCATGGCTAAGCAATGTTGACATGTCACTTTCTTTTAAAAATTTGCCCCCCAGGCCTGTCTAGTTCAAATTAAATCCCCAGGGACATTTGAAGCTATTTTCACAATCCTCATCTTCACATCCTCATCATTACTGAAAAACAACTGCAGCCAGTAATACAACTATATCAACACAATAACAAAATATTTTACTCAACAAATGTACAATGATACAATAGTAGATTTTTAGATACTTCTAATACACTTGCTTATGGTTAGAAACAATATAATCTTTATTATAAAATATGAAAACCTGATTATAAGTAGTCAAGATTAGATGGATCCGATACTATAGAATTAGGTATTGGTCCAATATCAGGTAAATGCAAGGCTAGTATCACTGATACCAAATACTTATACTGATACTTCTAACGTATAACTTCAGCTTAATTAAGGGAGAGCACTTTGTCTTGATTTATAAGGTAAATACATCATCATTATGCAAAATCTGACATCACTTAAAGGTGGTACATTTTTAGGTAGATGTTCACTTCAAATAAGATAATTAATTTAACATATTTAGTGGGCTGAGTATTATTTAAATGTCTGAATATAGTTTATGGTTAATCAGTCTGCTGGAATAACAAAAACAAACCCTGTTCCTGTATTTAAAATGGAAATAAAAATAGAATTCAGTGATTTGCCAATATTAAAAAAATAGGTTTTTTTTGCAATAGAACATAGTAAACTGAGAACATATATCACTTTAAGAAAGGCATTAGCTCATTATGTTACTGGCAACAGGTCAGTGATATGATTGGGTATAAAGCAAGCACATTAGAGAGGCCAAGCTTCACAGGAATAAAGATGAAAAGAGGTTCACGAATCTTCAAAAGAATGTGTCTAAAACATTTTGCACCAATTTCAGAATAATATGTCTGCAGTGCATACAAAAAGTCCAAGAATCTGAATAGATCAGAACGGGATGCATGTGATCCTCAGACCCTTGGGCAATGCTGAATCATGCCTATTAAAAAATAGGCATGACATGTGAACATGATCCAGAAATGCTGTCATCTTCTCTGGGCCAAAGCTAATTTAAAATAGACTGAGACCAAGAGAAAAATGTTTGTGGTCAGACAAAATGAAATTTGGAATTCACGGATCCCACATCCTCTGAAAAGAAGAGGAGCAGTACCATCTGGCTTGTTATCAGTACTCACCTAACAACCCCATTACTGCCTAGAGAACTTGCAGCATGCACATCTGGAAAGGCACCATCAGTGCAGGTCTTACAGCAACATATGCTCCCATCAAGAAATTTTATTCAGGAAAGTACTTGCATATTTGTGCAAGGCAATGATAAACCACGCATATCTATTAAAACTGCATGGCTTCCTATTACAAGAGCTTGTGATCGTGAGATTTGCAAATCAGTGTATTCTGTTTTTATCTACATTTTACTGAGCTTACCAACATTTTTACAAATGGGTTTGTATGATGATTTGTAATTCTTTCAAAATGAACATTAACTAATGCATCATAACTCATAGCTAAAAATATTATAAAATATACTAAAATATTCTTACAATATTGTTTGCCTGTTTGATTGGAGTCTGTGCTGGAGGTCTGGGTCTCGCTGAGACCGTCCTCTCCTACTTTCTTTTTTAGAGTTCTCTTTTTTTTATCTGTGTTTATTAATTTGTTTGTATAAATTGGTGGTGTTGCCACGGTAGCTAATACGCTTCCTACACATATTGCAACTTGCAGTGTTTTCATTTATAGACATGAAATGAGTCCACAGGATGCTTATATTTTTCTCTGCTATGCTCTCACTCTCTGCAGCCTACATGTGTCTTCCCAGCACAGCCAAGTCACATGACTGCACAAAACACAGCAACACAGGGGAGGGGGAGGAGCAAAAGCGTGAGCAATGGAATGGCAATAATGTATTGAATGTACAAGAGAGATACTGAAACTAGTATCGACACAATACCAATAACAACTTTTGTATTGAGCCTATTGATATCTGGATTGATTCTGCCTTTCACCGAGATCCCATTACTAGATTAGCCCTAATTTGTGAACATGTGTGGATGTTTGTTGCATCTTATGTGGATGACCTATGTAATGTAATGTAATGTGATATCATGCTATGAAATACTGGACTTAGTAAAGCAGAAATTTACACAATGAGTCCACAGGATTAAACCTGGTTAATTAATAACAAGACCAACATTAAGCACAGCGCTATTACAGTTACGACTGAAATATAAATACAGCTACTGTTATTATGACTTTTCTCTATCAGGAAATAATGTGACACCATTTCTTTCCCAAATGCCTACTGGTCTCAGCACTTCCTTTCCTTTTTCTATTTAGACTCTTGTCAGAAAATCTTGATATTATGGGCTCATGTATTACTTGAGCCCATAATAATTATTAATAAATAATAATTTTTTAGTTGAGGTACCTTAAGTTAAGTTAACACATTAATGCGCTGATACACGTGACTGCTCACAAACTATGCATATTCAGTGTTTCATGTGACACGATAATTAGGCTGTCATGAATTTCACATCTGTTTATGACAATGTCTTTGGATTCACATAGAACACTAAATCCCACCATGAATAACATGATGGAATCCACTTTTCATTTCATGACTTATTAAGCCGACTATTGTAAATGGGTTTTATTGATTTTTTTTTCTTTAAACAGACTACATGGTTTAATTATACCTTCTGATCCAGAAGGGGACTGCTGATCACAAAATTACGCACAGGATTTAGAAAGTCACCAGCTTTCTAGGCTGTATTCTCAAAATGCATTAATTTAACATGTGCTATGAAAGATGTTTCCAGAAAAAAAAAATATTAATGTGCTTTTAAGACTGGTGTACTTGTGCTGTGAGTAGACATCCATCTGTGACCCATCATCCTTAAAGCACATTCCCTACATTAAAATCACAATAAACACTGGGGTATATCTTACCATAGTATTTGTTATTAGCTTTGCCATAATTCATTATTGATTTTTTAAAAACTTGATCTCTCTTCAAAATCATGACATTTTCAAAAGAAAACTATTTGAGAGATTAAGCCCAGGGTGACGCTCCATCAATAATAGCTTGCAGAAGCCAGTGAAACAAAAGTGCTAGAGATGAACATATCTCTAAACACATGGCATACTTGAACATAATTTTTTTCTCAAGGCTGCCTTTTCATAGTTTCCGCTTTCAAACCAATAGTGCAAATGGGAAGTCAATGCCGCTCTGTAAATAATGAACAGAGCAAAATCAGACGTTATTGGATGCACCTGCTTAAAGGGCAACTTTACTCTCTCAGCCAGCTAATAGACTGAACATTTCTGATTTTGAAGGCTGTTGAGAGATAACCTTTAAAGATGGCGAATTGCTCCTGATGAAGCAGGGTGTGCAGGGGAAATTAAAGGTACATACAACCCCCCTTTTGTAATTTGATTCATATTGCAGGGTTAAAGAAACAATGTACTCTAGACATTGTGCAGACAATGTGCCCTCCTGTATTCTAAAGATAAGTAAAAAAGGGAATGGATTCATTTTAAACTCTTTATTTAAAGTGGACTTCAATTCCCTTTCTGGTAAAGGTCAATTTGCCATCTATCACTTCACTTTATCTTTCTGCAGTCCACTGTTTGAAAGTTTATATCTAAAGCAGTGTCTAAAGAGTGTCAAGCATAAGGCCCGCAGGTCAGAGTTGGCATGTCAAAGACACCAATCCAGCCTACTGGATGGTTTTGGAAAATGTGGCAGAGAACATAAATTTTGGACTTTTAACTATATTTTCTTAGGTTTTAAACACATTTTTTTTTTACTGATGCAGACCTTCCACAGCCATTTATCCTCAACCAAAACAAATACATAATCGATTAATTTTTACCCATTTACAACTTCCAACTTTAGGCACTAATTTAACCCTAAAGAGTCATCCTTACATATTTCTTTCATTTACTACAGCAGCTTTTCTTTCAATTGCAATGCTTTTTCTTACATCAAAATATCTCAGAAATTAAAGGTGTTGTTAAGTTTCTGCACACCGACAAAAAGGATTTACACTGGTCTGGCACACATAAGAGCATAATGTGTCATGATCAGGAGGTGAGCGACCAAACTTGGCAGACAAGTATATCTCGGACCCCTTAGGGTTCTTATCTAGATCGCACATTATGATCATCATCATTGTCTTGCCAAGTATCAGAAATTCTGCCCCTTGTCTAAAAACTATGCATATTCACAATACTTACTGTTTATAGAGACTGAAGTGGTTCAAACTGTATGTAGCAAGTTGCCATGGAAACATATCTAGATTTAGTTGGTGATTTAAAAAAATGTATAAATGTTCTTTTATATTTTGTTCTGGTTTACTACTGGCGATACTGTAGAGATTCTGAAATAACTGATTAGTCTATTGGTATTTATCTGAGAAAATATTAAATTGTTCTTTTCACTTTGTTTTAATAGATAAATACATTTTAAAAGGCTACCAAACAAGTGCTTTTGGGTCAGACACAATTCTGGGAGAAATTAAAATCACTTCACTTTTAAAGTATCCCATAACTGAGCTCTAATATGCCATGTTAGAATTAAAGAACAACATTAAGAGTGGATTAAGTGGTAAAAAAGCATTATTTTTGACCTGATTTGCTGTACAGCTTTACATGTCCGGTTCTCCTGTTATTAACCAGTTATTGTGTACAGAAAAACAGTCAAATAAGATGGTTTTAGATTTTGTCTAGTCAGCCAAGACAATATTAACAGTAACATAACTGTTAATATTATCTTAACAATAACAGTTACATCTCAGACTCCACAAGCCTCAAAATATGTCAGTTCAAAGTTGAATCTCAAACTTGAATCTGGAAAAATAACAAGACTTCTGATCAATGTCTTTTGGATAGAAGGAAATTGAAAGATAGTTAAGCATGGTAAGGGAGGGGTAATGATTTGGGGTTGTTTTGCAGCCACATGTTTTTGGCACCTTGTAGTCGTTGGATTGGTCGTGAATCCACCGTTTACCAGAATATTCAAATGTGTGGCTGTCTGTCTGACCTCTAATGGGTGGCCAGAATTGATTAATACAACAGGACAATGATCTCAAGCACAACGGCAACTCTACAACATAATAGCTAAAAGAAAAGAAATCAAAGTGCTGTAATGACTCAGTTGATGTCCAGACCTGAAATGCTTTGCATGGACCTTAAGAGAGCTGTGCAAAAATGAATGTTCAAAATGTTTTTGTTAGTTAATGACATGGTGTAGTATGTCATGTGTTTATCTTAGGTTGTATTCAAATAACTTTAGAACCAGATGATGACCAGATGTTTGTTTATTTAATGTTTCCTGATTTATAAAACTTCTAAATTGAAAGAGGGTGTACTTATTCTTTCTTCTTGACTGGATGAGATTTCTAGATAAAAGAAAATATTACTTATTCCTGACATGCAGTCTCTAATGAGTGTTTCAGTAAACACAAAACCAACAAAATCTCACCCAAAAATCACTTTCCAATTGCAACTGCAGTCTTGCTGTAACAGCATAGCAGAGTTCATCAATCAACTATAAATGAGCTGGGTTAATTAATAGGCAGCCAAAGGGTATCTATAAACATTAATATTCTTCACTATCACTACTGCATCCAGACAGTCAATTGGAAAGTGGTGAGATAGATGTATTGTAGCTGCCTAAGGGTTGTCAGGGGGAAAATGCAAGGTAGAAGAGAGGTTAAGCGCCTTGGGATATTCTGCAACCTCAACCTTGGGTAGTTAATTGAGGAAAAAACACAAGTGCAGTGTGCTTAGCAGTTTCTAGTCTCACATGTGACTGTTGTCCCCAAACAAATTAAACCCTATAGGTAATTTTTTCATGCAGCTTACCAGTTATTTTTAAATTATGGAAGAACATGTCAGTCACAGTCAATTCACCAGATAATTACCTGCAGTTCTCATATGCATGTAATCAGACATCACTTGGACTTTGTCATGTCTGATTACAAGCTGGTTAAAAAAATTATCCAATTATGTCTAATAGTTGAGGTCTTACATGGCTCTCGGTAGAAGAGCAGCATTAAATCAGTGAAACTGGGTGAAAGAGGGTAGAAACAAATGTCTTATACTTATATACTTGTTATACTTACTACACTATATATAATAATTACTATAATTACTATATGTTATACTTACTATATTGCTCTTTCTGAAACTTCTTGTCCTACTTCAGCGGTCCCCAACCTTTTTTGGGCCACGGACCAGTTTATGTCAGACAATATTTTAAAAGACCGGCCTTTAGGGTGTTGCAGATAAATACAACAAAATAAAAGCAGTACCAAAAAAAAGATCTATTCATAACACATGGGAAAAGACCCGGGGAAACTGAGTTAATGATAACAACGACGAAAAATAACGATAAAAACCAATAAAAACTCTTAAAACCATAAATGTCACACCCGAGCCTCAACTCTCACGGGCCGGTACCAAACGACTCGCCTGGGGGTTGGGGACCGCTGTCCTCCTTTTATGTTAACATTTTGTGCAACTGGATCCTGATCACATTGCAAATTCATAGAGATAAGAACTGAATCCTTTTACTATTTTGACTGAAGTTAAAGGCAATTAGACCTGAATTATTTGGCTTGATTAGAGTAATACCTCAGGTTAGCCGGGGGGTGCATAATGATTTAATTTCAAAGATGAGAAAGAAAAAATAATATTATTGATGAACACACACACACACACACACAGGTTTGTTTTCAAATAGGTGGTTGCATTCATTTATGCACTCATCTTTCATTCATATAATAAGGATTTAGCATTTGATGAGATACTAAATGACACGCACCTGTCTGAGTTTTGGGCAGTTCTTTTTTCATCTCCCATTTGATGGAGTAGTTGATGTGACAAACATCACTAGCACCATTGTTTAAAAATGTCTTCCTTTTTTTTTTTTTTAACCCTGTCTCAGTTTCATTACAAGAGGAAGTAGAAAGTTGATCTTGTAAGGCAGCCTTCTGGGTTGCTTAATTTAATCAATAGTAGTTGATTAAAACCTTGCTGTCTTATCTCATATCCTGCACTTGTTATGATTGCCTTTGGGAGCTGAAACCATATCTGCATATTTTTAGAATCTCAGAGGATGGATAATACAGTAGATAAAGAGCAATATTTTGAAGTACATTTTAATTGAATATCAATGTTATAAATTATAAAATAGCAAATTCACTAGACAGTTGCATTATGGATTATTTTAAGTAATTGCGTTCTATATTAGGCAGTGGGTGTCTTTCTTGTTTATGAAAATAAACTCTATTAATTCAACCTAAGTGGTTTATATTACACTAAATCATGAATGTAGAGAGATGAAGGAAATTATATGTGACAGATTATTAATTTATAGCTAATGAACAAATACCCAGATGTCAGTGTAGCTGACCTTAAATGTGTAAAAATCTAAGGTCACATAAGGTTATTTGTTTTTAAATAAATACCACTGAGTGCTAAAGTATTCATGCCCCCTCCCTGAGTCAGAAATGTATTTTGTTTTTTTCTTTCATTCAGACTGTCTCTTTCAGTGACATTGAGTAATTTAATATTATCTCTAAAGTGCTCCTGTTGATTTAACTTAGACTGCCAATATCTTTCCAAATGTTTTCTGTCACAGCATATGCTACAATCTCAGATGTATATGTTATGCACAACATGATAGGGCATAAAATTTATTTTAAGTTATATATTTTCAAAGGGAAACTCTTTTACATTTTTTTTAAATGGGTAAAAAAAAAATCAAGAAATAAAGTAACACCATCAGTAGTTTTACATTTCCTACTGTTTTGTGCTCAAGTGTTAATCAGGTCGCACAATATGAACATAAACCTTAATGTGGAAAATGACTTTTTCATTTTGCTACGTTTTAGCACTTCAGTTGGAGAAGCAAAAATGTGCCTTCATGGGCTTTTTAAAATAACTGATTACTAAGTGCAGTAGTTAGTAGTCATAGCATTTGGTGCGATTATGTGGGGTTGAGTCAACATACTAGAGTCACCAGGTTCATCATAATTAAAAATAAAATATGTCCTTCAGGGTGACAGTGTGCCTTACTGATTTGTTTTTAATAGATTTACACAAAAATAAGCCACATCAGGCTTTGGGTACTGAAGAAATAATTGTATATTTTTTAGTTAACTGATAATGATGATGATGATCATTATTATTATTATTATTATTATTAACTTTATGAAAACAAGTCTGAGGCTGAGATCTCCTTTTATATTTCTCTTTTCTTTTATCTACCTACTACCTATTAAAGTGGGTCTATAATGCTTGTGATTTATGGTTCAAACTAACTATTTATATACCTGTATGCTTTTACACATGTGTCTTCTCTGTCTTGACTGCTCCATAAGCCTCCCTGTTCTCATTAAGCTTTATTTAAAGAACTGGAAGCTGTGAGTAGGAGGGAGGATTGCAAGAATGCAAGCAAAATGAAATGTGTCATATGTGTAAGTAGCCCAGGATATAATGTGTAATGTGTTGCTCAAACTAGAGCCATAAGATGGCATTAGGATTTGACAAGCATTGTACTTTGACTCTCCCCCACTAACCTTTATTTAACCAGATAAAAATAAAACTCTTGGATTAAAAATCTCTTTTACAATAGTGTCCATGGCCACAAGGACAGCAGTACACATACATACACATAAAAATCCACAAAACAGTTAAGTACAGGCAAAGAGTAGAAAGAGTAAATAAGTAAAGCTGTCAGGGGCTCTGACCCAGTGTTTTTTTTTTTTTTTTGTTTGTTTGTTTGTTTTGTTTTTGTATTGTTGATTTCTCATGGTAATATTATATTAAAATCATGTGCTATGCGTAAGTTACGGGTAGAGTTGAGTTATTTTGTGTTTTGAGATAACGATATGTTCTAGTATTATTATTTGTTTGTCTTGGTTGAGTTTTAGTCTGGTTTATGTTTTTTCTATGCTTCCTCATCTATGTTGGCACCCCTTGTGTCTCTCTCCTCTGTGTCTCTCTCCTTCTCTCACTCCCTCTGTCTCTTGTGTCAAGCTTACGTGTCCCAGTTCATGTCTGTCCATGTTTCCTGTTTTATTTTGAAAGTCTTGTTTCTATATTCATTGTGCTAAGTTTTACTTTTCCCTGTGGCGTCATGATTATTTTGTCAGACTGGAAGCTGGTTCCACAGAAGGGGGACCTGAAAACTGAAGGCTCTCCCTCCCATTCTACTTTTAAATACTCTAGGAGCCACAAGTAAGCCTGCAGAGCGAAGTGCTCTAATGGGTGATATGGCACTATAAGGTCATTAAGATAAGATGGGACCTGATTATTTAAGACCTTGTATGTGAGGAGCAGGATTGTGAATTCAATTCTGGATTTAAGAGGGAGTCAATGAAGGGAAGCCAATATAGCAGAAATATGCTCTCTCTTTCTAGTTCCTGTTAGTACTCTTGGTGCAGCATTTTGGATTAACTGAAGGCTTTTCAGGGAGTTTTTAGGACATCCTGATAACAATTATTTACAGTAGTCCAGCCTAGAAGTAATAAATGCATAAACTCATTTTTGAGTGTCACTCTGAGTCAGGATATTTCTAATTTTAGTGATATTGAGCAAATGGATGAAAGCAGTCCTACATATTTGTTTAATGTGTGCATTGAAGGACATATCCTGATCGAAAATGACTCCAAGATTCCTCACAGTGTTACTGGAGGCCAAGGTAATGCCATCCAGAGTAAGAATCTGGTTAGACACCATATGTCTAAGATTTTCAGGGCCAAGTACAATAACCTCAGTTTTATCTGAATTTAGCAGCCCATACTCTGCAAGAGTATGGGGTGCCTACTGGGGTCAGCGGGGGAGCTGGCCAAAGGGAGGGGTCACTTGCCCCTCCCTTCCTTCCCTCCCTATCTCCAGCTGCCTCCCTCTTCCCGCTCCACCACAATCACCCACACATGCAGGGCCTTGGGGTTAAGGTGTGTCATCAGGGTGCAGGGAGGCATCCCCCCTTTATCCCCTTCTGACTGCCTGTGCCTCAATTTTATCTCACAACTTAGACATTCACATTACTCACACTCTCATAACACATACATATAGGATCTTGGGGTGGGCACGCCACATGGACTCCAAAAGAGACCATCAGGGTGTACACCTTACCCCCGGTGTCGTTGCCCACCTTTCAATTTTAAATACACGTAGACATTGAGGGCTAGCAGGAGGGGCTATGCACTTACCTGCTGCTCTCTGGCAGGTAGCTCCATGCTCTCCTGGGTTTTAAATGCACCTTAGAACACACAAGCATCAACACTACATATGAGCGGGCGGAGGGAGGTTTGGAGTCTTCTCACACCCCCGTTCTCTGCAGCCTGCTGGAGTGGGGGGGCTAGGAGGAGGAGTTGGCCGTCCGACTGGGGTCTGGAATGTGGGGCCTCCCTGCTGCGGAGTCGGGTCGGTCTGCTTCCCCCCACTGCAGGGAAAAGGGTAACACCACCTGGGTCTGGGTGCAGTTTCCCCCTCCAGGGGCAAGGGTACTTAGACCCGGGGCTTAGAGTACGCTTGGGGAGAGTGATTGTGTGTACAGCGTCTCTCTATGTCTGTCTCCACATTGGTTGAGTGTTGAGTAATTGCATATGAGAGCATGAGGGTGGGAATGGATGTTTGTATCTGTGTGTGCCTGTATGTCTGTGTCTATATGTCAGGTTGGGTATCAGACGCCACCTCTCTGGGGACATCTCAGGCCCTCCAAGGTTTGGAGGCCTATCTCCCCCCACCACTTCCCCTGCCAGTGGGAGACACCCTCAGACATCGGTGCGTTGGTGGTTCTTTGTGTCCGGGGATGGGCGTCCAGGTACACACCGGCTCACTCCTTGGTGGCTGCTTGTCGGGGCCTGGAGCCTGGGGCTCGCTCGGGCCACTTCGGGGGTGGGGTGCCCTCAGCCTCCCGGCCTGGGGCTCGGTCACTCTGGCACAGCTGGCTGCCGGCGGAGCTCACGGGCACTCACTGCAACCCCCTGGCTTCTGCTCCGCGGCTGCTGAGTGACCCCCTCATCTGGGACTCTCCTCAGCTCTTTCTGGGATAGTGGCGCGGCTGCCCCTCTGTTGGTCTTCCTTGGTCTCTTGTGTTCTGGGGGCCTCTGGACGTCTGGAGTTTTGATCTCCTCTATACCTGCTTCATGCCCTGTTATATTCATGAACTGTTATATTCCCATAGATCACTGTGATGTTGTTTATCTCATTGCTTCTCTCGTTTCTTCTGCTTGTTTTCTTTTTTCTTTCTCAACAGG
>JAQSNX010004788.1:0-55198 GCA_029532605.1 Oreochromis grahami | reverse complement strand
GGAAGAGAAAGAGACAGATGTAGGCCAAAAGGAAGGGTAAAGGGCAGAGGTCAAGAGAAGGGAAGAAAAGGATGATGAAAAGGGAAAAGTCAAAGGGAAAAGAGGAAAAGACTGAAAATGAAGAGAGGAAGAAGAAAGGGAAAAATTAGAGCCAAAAAGTCTGGCGGAATTGGAGAAAAGCGGAAAGCTGAAAAGAAATTTAAAAGAAAGCCGAAAAAAGCCAAAGGAGGCGGGATCAGAGGAGAGAGTATAAATAGGAGCCTCAAACACAGAGCTCTTCAGTATGCCCTCGCCTGAGGAAGGAGTAACATCTTCGAAACGTCGCGACAGGGGCATACTCATTTAATTTTTCATCTTTATGTTAGTTTGTTATTTTAGTTTGTTATTTTGGGGATTTTATTTCATATTTTAATTCATGTTTTATTGATTTTCATTAAAAACTCAAATTGGAGATTACTTAAAACTAAATTTGAACAAAAACACAGAAGGCAAATTGGAATGAAAAATCTTTATTGGAAATAAACCAAAGTCACGGACACGAAATCTGACAACCTGTAAAAAAGAAATACTTACCTGTAAAAAATACTTACCTGAAAGGAAAAACCTGCAAAAGAAACACTTACCTGGAAAATTAAAAGAACAATTATGAGGTAGAGGGGATGTGGGCTGCGGACCGTCGGGTGCGATGGCCCGTGCACGCTCTGTTCCTCCTGGAGTGCGTACAGGGACTCGATTGCTGTGACCCTGTCCACTCTGAGAGGGACAGGTTCTTTTTCTCACCCCTAACCCCTAACCCGAAATCTTATATACATCACTACAGAAAAATATAATTCTTAAAAACTCACATAATTTCCAAAGTACATTTTATAAAACACATTTCATACAATTTCATTACAGAGGTTAAAAAACACATATTCATTGTAGTATACAACCATCACACATATTTGAAAACACATTGCCTAACCTAAAACTCAAAAACTCACGTACACGAAACCAAGCCTATAAAAGGCTGCACAGCAGAGAGGAGCTCATTTGGGAGCTGACCGTTGAAGAGGCAACATCTCTCTCTCTCTGTGCATTCCCAGCTTGTAATTCATTGTGCCCCAGCCTGAGGAAGACCTATCTTGGGTCGAAACGTCGCGGCAGTGGGCACATTAATTCATTGATTTGCAATTACTAAAAATTAAAATACTTTATTAATTTCATTTATTATTTTTCTTTAAAAACACATATTTCATTTACGTTTTTTTTCTTCTTTTTTCTCGCCTTTGTTTGTGATTGTAAATTCATATATACATAGTTTACATATCTAACTGAAATAAATAGCACATCAAAACAATTATTAAATAAAGATAACAAAGGCGACATCAAGAGACACACAAAACAAAAAATTTAAAAATTCAAAACATGGGGTCCCGGATGGACTCGGAGGGCTGGACGGTGGTGCGTCACGGGAGAGGGCGGCTGCCTTCCCGTAGACGTGTCCAGCAGGGGACAAGCGGCAGAGGCGGAGGGATGGACAGAGCACCGTCTGGACCCTTCAGGGACCGGACTCACTTCCACATCCCTAACCCCTTCTTGCCCTGACAGCCGAAGGAGCAACATCTCCAGATTGTTAACAGCAGCCAGTTTTTCTGTTTGTACCACGTGTGCCCTGGCCTGAAGAAGACCCTGTGGGGTCGAAACGTTGCCCCGGGCACACTACCCATTGGCCTAATTTGAATTTATTAAAAATTAATTAATTTTTTTATTTTCCTTAAAAAAGCACTCTTCTTGTGTTATTTATTTATTTTTTTGCAATATTAATTAAATACATTATCATTCATACCTACGTTCATAAATAACAAACAAATACATTTTATTAAACTATAATACCAAAGGCTGCATCATTCACACAATTATTTTATTATTAGATAACAAAGGCTTCACCAGAGACAAGACAAAAACAACATAACAAAAAAAAAAAAAAAATGGTCTACCTGGAGGATGACCAGGATTGGATCCCTGTACGGTACCGGGACGGCGCTTAGTGCCTGGGGGCCGTAACAGGCAACCACGTAATGGAAGTCGGACCCTGGTCCCTCAGGGGTCGGTCTCTTGATTAGGGAGTTCCCCAACGCACACATTGGTGGGACCTAGTACTGGAAATTGGTCCTGGAAGGGGACCCGTGATGCCTATTGGCGAGACCTACATTTGGAAATTGGTCCCTGGAAGGGATCCGTGATGCCTGTGTGTGGGAAGGTGGTTCTTCCTGCTTGGGGCTGAACCCCTCAGCGAAGGGGCCCCACGATGCCTGTTGGCCACACAGTAAACCCCAATTGGGTACATTTTAAATTTTATAAAATAATTTTTGTTGGGTAGGCAGAAGGGAGAGGAACGTGGCCCAGGGGTCTTGCCCTAAACATAACCACTCCCCCCTTCTCGCCTAACCCTAACTACACTTAACCCCCCAAATTCATTGGCACTTGGAAAGAATTAAAAATCCACAAAGGATATAAATAAATAAATAAATGCCACTTAAAAAGCCTGCCTACAAGGGGATAAAAGACCACACGGGACACAAAGACAAGGGATAAAAACTTTATTAAAAACAGAGAGATAAAACCCAGAGAGGGACATTTAAAAATTAAAATTCATTTGAGCTCCAGCCTGAGGAAGGCGCACCAGACGCCGAAACGTCGCGATGAGCTCAACATCAAATTCATGGCCTATTTAACCCCCGTGATGGGCAATTTTTGGAACAATTGTGTTGGTGGGGGCACCATCCCCCATTCCACGAAGGACCGTGCACTTGTGGGTTTCCAGCATTGCTGGGGCCCTAGTCCTTTTCCACAAAAAGTAAAGACAAGAAAAGTCAGAAAAGTAAAGCTAAGTAAAGGAAAGTATAAATAGAGGACAAACCAGTCCCTACCCTCATTGAGCCCAGCCTGATGAAGGCGAAACAACGCCGAAAACGTCGCGACGGGCTCAATAGACACTGTATGGCCACTATCACCCAAGTATGGGCAATTTTTGATCCGGGGGCATCAGTGCCCACCCCAGTCGAGTGAGCGTGCACCAGGGGACCCAGACTTCGGCCTGGGACCCCTTTCTTTACCCAAACCCCCCCTAACCCCCCCCCCCCTAACCCTAACCCCTAACCCTAACCCCTGTTGGTGGGGGCACCATCCCCCATTCCACGAAGGACCGTGCAATTGTGGGTTTCCAGCATTGCTGGGGCCCCAGTCCTTTTCCACACCCTAACCCTAACCCTAACCCCCCCTAAAACCTAAATAAAGACAGAAAAAGGATAAGAAAGATCAAACAGAGAAAACAAAGAGAAAAAGACAAGAAAGATCAACAAACAGAACATAGGACGGGATGTCTACAAGGAAGGGGGTGCCATATAAAGATATATAAGAAAGAATAAAGAAAAGAACAACAGAAAAACAAAGAGAAAAAATAAAGAATAAAGCAAAACAGAGAAAGATAGAAAAAAAGGGAGAGTTAAAGCAGAAAAAACTGAGAACAAGAAAAAACTAAGAAACAGAAAAAGTTAAGAAAAACAGAAATGAAAAAGAAAAGTATAAAAGGCCCAGAGTGGCAAAAACAGAACACAAAGCGGGTGGGCCAGCCTGAAGAAGGCTAAGATAAGCCGAAACGTCGCGATGGCCCACCACAGTGCACTACACCCGCTTAGGGTAATTTTTTGAACTGGGGGCACCGACACCAGTCCCATCGATGGCCCGTGCATTCAGGTTCCGGCATAGCAGGGCTTGCTCTATTTCCCAAACCCACGTCCTAACCCGGGGTCCAGGACCCTTACCGGGGGATCCTAACCCCTGTGGACTCTAGCTCCTTAGTTCCTTAGCATTTCTTGTGTTCTAGTTCTTAGGTTGTGGTTCTGTGCTACTTCTGTTTAGTGTGCAATCATTTCTGCCAGTGTGTTCCCTTTGTTCTCTGTCAGCTGTATTCCCTAGTCAAGTCCGCGTCTGTTATGTTTCCTGTTTTACTTTGAAAATCTGTGTACTATGTCAGTGTGTTGAGTTTTGTTTCCCCTTTGTCTTGTCATGTCAGGTTACTCCCAGCTGTGCTCTCTTCCTGTTTCACGTTCCCTAATCACCTCAGTGTGTATTTAAGCACTGTTTTTTTTCCCCGCTAGTTGTTGCATCCTCCACCTTAGTTGTGTGTGTTTGTGTATCTCTCGTAGTGTATCATCAGGCCATGTTGTGCCATGTTTCCCAGTCTAGTTAAACCCTCCTAGTTTAAGTTTTGTTATTTGTATTGCCAAGTTTGTTGCCAGCAAATAAAGCTGCCACCTTAAATTAATGTTTCGTCTCAGAGTCCTGCACTTGGTTCCAGCCACCGCCAGCCACACAGCTCACCATGACATATAGCCTATTGGTTATGAATTAAGAAATACAACTTGGACAAAGTTTTTCTTTTTTGTCCAAGACTTATTGAATGTTTGTTGAATATGTAGAATTGCATTAGTTGGAATCACTTTCCATCACATCAAAATGACAAAAGTTGTGTGTAGTTCTCATAGAGTGTCCTCTAAAGATTACAGATTATGAATCTGTTGTAAAGGTAAGATGAACAGAATTTTGTTAAGTATGCCTATATGTGTGCCTGCACAGGATTTGATAGGGTGTACTGAGACACCCCACGTAGACTGCCATACTCATAATAACACAAACACCCGTCTGTTTTGAAATGCATGTTAGGGAAAATGTTCTTCGTTGTGTAACTCTAAAACAACATTGTCCTTGAAATAGATGCAAAACGGCTCTTCTTTTGTTTTACTTTGCAAAACAAATCAATTGGCAAGGCTTTTCTGACATGGATCAGTAAACGTGTTTATTCAAGGGTTGACATCACAATGACAAAAAGACATGGATGGCGCCATCAGTCAAATTGAACCCCAGGATGTAAAGAAAATAAGGAATTATCCTCCTTGATTATCAGAAATTGAAAAAACAGCTATTTCTACCCATATGCCCTAGATTCCAACATCTTGCTGCTTTACTGAATGTCAAATACTTCTTGTGGCATACAGGATTGATCAGACCCTTACCTTTCGCCATAGTATTGTTGTGTTTGTTTTAATGTTAATTGTCTTAATGCCAATATGATAAGAAATATAGCACCTACATTTTTAAACTCTTATAATGCAAGCATGATTGTATTGGGATGATATTGTTAACTTGTCAAAGTACTTTAGGAAGGTTAGAATACGTGTAGGCATCAGAATGCAATGTGTCATTACAAGTAGAGAAACAAATATGTGCTTGTATCCCTGAAGCAGTAGCACAAAGCCTGACTGCTATCCAATCCACAGCTCATAAATCACTTTGTGTGTGTGTGTGTGTGTTGCTTTAAACATTTTCCACAGCTTATCCAGGGTCTTTCACATCTGTCGCTCATGTCAAATGCCAATCACCACTACCAAAAAAGCTGAAATTGATCAACAACTCCTCTGGCACTTAACTGACCACTTGATGCTCCACTCTGATTAAAAAGTGTGGCTTTAAATTTTTTTGAAGTGTATTTAGTCTGTGTCAGAGTCACTGAGGAAACAGGCAGAAGGACAATATGCAAAACTGTACACAGAAAGGCCCAAGCCGGGTTCAATCCAGGAATCTTATTCCTGTAAGGCAACAATAAGGGTGTAAGTAACAATGACGCAGATATGCACTGTGTGCATATTTTCCTATACATTAACATTCTTTACCACTAACCTATGCAAGCATAACATTCTGGAGTCTCCCTTAACTGGATTTGCTAAAAAAAATGTTTTTAAGTTTGTCCTAAAAACTTTAGAAACAAGAAGTTTTACCACATTTCATAAATTAGGACGACATTACCTCATCCTGCAGTAATGCTGAGAAATCTTGGTGTCATTTCCTTAAATGGGCTCCCTTTTATTTGTGAAGTATCTCTAAAATCATAAAGATCCTGTCTCAGAGTGATGCTAAAAATCTATTTTGTCCATTCATTACCTCTGTGCCGAACTACGGTCACAGGGGGTATCCCAGCTGGCATAGGGCGAGAGGTGGGGTACACCCGGGACAGGTCGCCAGTGTGTCGCGGGGCTAACACACACAGACAGATAACCATTTGCACTTATATTCACACCTATGGACGATTTGGATTAATCAATTAACCCTATCCCAACAAGCTGCATGTCTTTGGATGGTGGGAGGAAGCCGGAGTACCGGGAGGGAACCCATGGAAACTCCACACAGAAAGACCTCGGCCTGGGGGTGGAATTGATCTCAGGACGTTCTTGCTGTGTGGTAACAGTGCTAACCACCGTGCCACCGTGCTGCACCCCCAAAAAATGCCTTCAGTGGATCCAAAATACAGCAGTGAGAGTGATGGGAAAGCAAGAAAATATTTCTACCATAGTAGTTTCTCTTCACTTGCTCCCTTTTAAATGTAGAACTGAATTTAAAATTGCTCTCCTTAAATTAAAAGGCCTTGGTTGATCAGGCTGAAAGATGGCACTGGATTATCCCAACAGAGCACTCAGACTGCAGGCTTACTTGTAGTTTCGAAAAACAAAGTGGGAAGCAGAGCGTTCAGCTATGACGGTGTTTTCTAGTAAAACCAGCTCAGAGTTTAGATTCAGGAGACAGACAGCCTTTTTACTTTTAAAACTTTCCTGCTTGATAAAGGTTACATTTAGAGAACCATCCCCTACTGTTGCTGCAGGCTCAGACTGCTGGGAGATTTCATGTGATATACTTTGAAAAGAGATGAGTGGAGAAGTACTCAGTGCATCACTTTGCATTCTGTGACATGGGGATGATCCCACACTGGCTCTGGGAAGGCCAAACCATGAATAATGCTTTTAGTGCTTTGGATTAGGGGTGTGTGTTTGGGATCATTGTCATACACAGGAAAATGTATCTATTGCCAATCAGATGCTTTGCAGATTGTATTACATAAGCCGCTGACTGAAATGCAACCCAAACATGACAGTCTCCACCATATTTTACAAATGGCTGCAGACACACTCAAACTGCTCTCCTGACCACCACTGTACTTACTGACAAAGACTCCAAAAATGTCAACTTTAGATTCATCAGTCCATAAGACCATACTGCAGTTTTTAAAAAAATGTTTCATCCCTTAGCCTTTTTTCTCTTTTTCCCTTCTTTAAGGATGGCATTTTAACAACCACATGATTTTCATGTACGGTTCATCTGCTGTAAATGATGTAAACAATCCTGTCACTTCTTTCTGGCAAGATTTAGGCTAGGATCTCTTTGGGAATTCTCCTAAATGTCCTAAAAGGGCCTCTTAGCTCATGACATCATGTTTACTGATGTGCAAATACGCAATATGCATTAGTTTGCAATCCTGAAGAACAGCAGGAAAATATAAAAAGTGAAAAAGACAGATTATGGCTGGTCTTTGTGCTTTTGATATAAAATCAGAGATATTTCCTGTTTTGGATACGTCATCAGCTTTAATTTGTGTATCATCCTCTGCCTAGCCCTTGGCATGATGGATGCTCGCACTTAATTTGAAATATTTAAATCAGTGAGGAAGTCTTAAGAAAATGCAAAAAGCAGATGATTATGTGTGAGTCTGTATGCACGCACCTTGTATGCACACTTGAAAAGAAACTTTCCATTAATCCCTCCCACATCTTCAGGTATGACTTAAAATGGTTTGTTGCCCTGCGAAAGGGTAATAGATTTTTTTAAATTATTTTTTTTAAAGAAAACCTGACACGCAAACATTTATATATTATAAATACACAGATAACTTTTTACAACCTTTTGTATTCTCTAGCTGGATTGTACAGTAGTACAATTTTTGAAATGTTTCTATGATGCTGTTTTATGCATTCAAGGGTTAGTCCTTTGGGTTTGGTGAGTCTAGTTTCCTTTTAGTGTAAGTAAACTGTGCTGCTGCCATAATACCTCAGTCTGAGAGTGATATTTTTACATCTTTTACCAATGTAAAACTGGATAAGTGAAGGATGGATGGATGAGTGTATGGATGGATATTGGTGACAAAAATTAACCATCCTGCAAAACTGAACTGTCTCTGACAACCCAAAGGACTGTGCTACTGTGTACTATTCGAACATTTTTTTTCGCATTATGGTACTCCATACAGGAAACCACTGTAATGTTTCTGTGTCCCTGCAGCAAATGGGGAGCAGCATGAAAGTGGAGGCTTGATCAATAGCAACATAAAGTGCATTGCAATAATCAAGTGGTCTTGCTTTGGCAGGGGATCAAAGACTTAACTCTAGAGAGCTGAAAAAAGACATTTCTCACTGGAGCATTTATTAGTTTGTCCACTTAAAGAACCATGCTAATTTTATATTATATGCACTTGAATCATCCCTGTCATACAACACACACACACACACTGAATGTTTTTATGAGGCAGGCAGTTGCACTGTGACCTCTTGAAGGAGAATGCTTGATTTGTTAGACAAATATTCATGGAAAGTTGAAAGGCTCAGCACATATGAAAACATGCCATCAATGCAAATGGTCTTTCAAAACCAAAGCCAGAACATCACTATCTGTGAGGGGATGTGTCCCGTAACACATCCCCTCCCAACCAAACACATACGCACTACCCTTAACACACACCCTCTGTTCAGTCTAACTCAGTGTTCATGAGCAATGCGCTCACTTACTTTGACTGGAAATCTGATGGGGGTCTGATAGACATGGAGTGTTTGTTAATTGAAGCAAAGTTAATGGGTTAACAGTCGTTTTTGTGTAGAGTGCAGCAAAGGTAAGAATGTTTCATTTGTGTATTTCTTTTGATTTTTGTATTTTTTTTTAATGAAAAAATAACAGAGGTGAGCTCTCACTACCACCTCACTGAACTACACACAAGTCTGCCTCTTGTATTAAATTATTAGTGTTGAAAGCAATTTAAAATAGATATGTACGGAAAGCCTTAACATGTTTACATTTTAACACTGGCCCAGTTATAGTGAGGGTTTGGATTTGCCAGGGGCTAAATAAGCACTTTTTTGTTAAACTAACTAGTTTCTGACATTTCAAATGAAGTCTTATATATTGTAGCCTTTCAGGTTTTATGTTGTAAATGTCTCCAAAACACTATTCCTGACCTCTGTTGTTCTTAAGATTTTAAATAATCATAGTTTATCACTACAAAGTCAGAAATCATGTAATAGTTAAACCTTTAAAGGTGAATCTCTTTATGTTTCTGCTATAGAACCCCACAGCATGCTACAGTTGTAATGATATACGTTACCATTAAGTATCACAATATGCTATTCCTATGATAAGAAACCCTTTATCCACTGTTTTGTTAACAGGAACTTCCCTTCCACAAGCCAAATAACAGAACTGAAAATACTTTGTGATTTCACTAAGTGGAGTAGAATCACAGTAAGTGAACAAGTGTGTTTTATATTCATTCATTTCAATGATTACTTTCGTTTTTTAGTTTACAACATGGTTTGGGGCAGGGGTCAGCAACCTTTTACACCCAAAGAGCCATTTGGACCCGTTTTCCACGCAAAAGAAAACACTGGGAGCCGCAAATACTTTTTGACATCTAAAATGAAGATAACACTGTATATATTGTGTTTTATCTTTATGCTTTGTGTGAACAACTAAGGTGTGCTGCTTATGAAATCCATGAAGTGCTACAGAGAAAATTAAATTATATTTATGTAATCAACACATTTTGAACTCTTAAAGAAATATAACAAAAGGAAAGACACCCAGCTGAACTAAAATGATCCATGTAGCAAACAAAAACTGTTGTCAGCCGCCTCCCTTAGATCGCCTTTGGGCTGTTGGAGCCTTGACCTGACTCTTAAAAAATAATTGGAAAAAAGCTCTATGCTGCTGAAAAATGAAAAATAGATATTTGCAAAATTCTGCCTAAATATGTATTTTACCTGGTTAATGCGTGCGGCGGGGCGTGGTTTGCAGCACCGCTGCAGGGGAGGCGGACGCACCTGAGCGACACCCGCAATCACGCCTCGCTGCCTTTACGTCTGCGCTATCTGTGTTGTGATTTTGGTGGTGTATGTCGGGCTGTGAGCTGAAAAGCTACAGCCGGCTGTATGCGTACAGCAACCGTGTGTGAAAAGTGCTCAATAAAGAGATGCTGAAAAGCATGCTCATGGAAACATCGTCAGGTCTGCCGTGATTTGTTTACAATGGGACTTCTGCTCCTGAACCTCTGCGCACAGAGTCCGCAAATCGGGGCTATACGAAGTCAGTTTATGCAGGACTGTAAGCTGTCATCTGTCAGGCGTGAACTGTGTTTGTCTTTAACATAGTTCACGGTGGAGAACAGCTGCTGACATAATGTGGATCCGAAGATCCATAATTGACCTACCTGGGGTTGAAAGTCTTGATAAATGCACGGCGTTTCGGCGGGTATACCGGCTTCCGCGAGTGTGGCTCTTATTTTGAGCGATGAAAAAATAATAGAATATAATTTTATTTTTATATTTCAATATCACAATAATCTTCCAATTATAACTACGAGTTAAAAAGAACTAACATAAATAAAATACACTTCAGCTAAATACTTCTAATTTATTTGCCCAAACCACGCGGAGCCGCAGTATAAGGACTAAAGAGCCGCATGCAGGTTGCCGACCCGTGGTTTGGGGGATACATTTACTTTCTGCCTCTGGATTTTAAAAAATGTGTTTTTTACATATTTATGATACATTATGATTGGTGATCCAAACAGGCCGGCCGTGCCTTTGACTCAACAAGAAAATGATGTGGGCATAAGCTATACCGCATCACCAGGCTTGTGTACACAGTTGTGCTATCCTACCGTTGGTGTGGACAGGAATGAACAGTGCACTGTTAAAAGAAAAACCACCAACTTGTTGTTTGTATTCATAGCCAACATGCAAAATGATGCAAACAGGTTTTTCCTAGTTAAATACAAGCTTCCTGTACTTTGGAAGGGAAAGCAGATTGCAGCTGATAAGAGTGTTATGGAAGCTAAGGACAAAAATAGTTTAAGTCTCAAATGTAAATATATGGGAGACCCAGTGCTGACACAGTTAATAAAAAGACAATAAAACTTTATGGTGAGATTTCAATGAGCTCATGTCGGAATAGACACAGGTGAAGTCTTTTACTGCATTCAGTTCAGTATTTTGGTTTTAAAACCTCTACCTGTCCACACTTTTAAATCAGGGGCTTTTACTGGCTTCAGAAAACAGAGTTCTAGCTTAGTGGTTATACTTTCTGACACTTTAAGTTCAGACACTTTCAATTGAGTTCCATTTTATTTATAATGGCAAATCACAACAATAGTTGTGAGAGCGTTAAAATCCTTACAAATAGGCCCGGTATTTGTTTTTGCATCCATGTGCTGTACCTTGGATAAATTGTGTACTGTATGTATGTTCTTCGCTGAGTGTCTCTCTTCTCAACTTGTCATAACCCTTGTGTGTGTTTTTTGTCCAGGTGATGAAAATGTTTTCCAAGGTTTTCATTTTTCTGACCGGAGCTGTGTATATCTACTACCAGGTAGAGAACCCCCTTCAGTTTAATGGGATACATTTTTGTAACCCTAACCCCTTAGGAGTACAGTTTACCCATCAAGGATCAAGTTAAATGTTAATTATATTTTACTATTGTGTGTTATATACTAGTTTAATGTAGAAAATTCAACCTGTTCTATTCCAAATCTCAACTCCGCATTATATGTTGGGGTGACCGTGACTCAGGGGGTTGGGAAGCGTATCTGCAACCGGAAGGTCGCCGGTTCAATCCCCGGGCTCTCTGTCCTGGTCGTTGTGTCCTTGGGCAAGACACTTTACCCAACCGCCTACTGGCGTTGGCCAGAGGGGCTGATGGCGCAATATGGCAGCCTCGCCTCTGTCAGTCTGTCCCAGGGCAGCTGTGGCTACAACTGTAGCTTGCCTCCACCAGTGTGTGAATGAATAGTGGCATTGTAAAGCACTTTGGGTGCCTTGAAAAGTGCTTTATGAAATCCAATCTATTATTATGTTTATGGAAAGTAATATGATTTGTGTACTTATTAATTTATTAATTTAATTTGGCTTAACATTGAATTGTTAGTTTATCAGAATGACTAATTTTGTGTTTTGTTTTTTTTATTTTGCCATTGCAGGTCCTTGCACAAGGTAAGCCAGTGAGTTAAAAAAAGTCAATGTGTTTAAAATGTCTTCAAGTAGGCAGCAGGATTAAAAGTCCTGGTCATTCCAAGTTTAAAAAAGGTATGGCAGATTCATTCCAGTGCAACTGTCACCACTTCTGGATTTAGTCAAAGGGGGTTTTCATACACAAATACACGGTGCTCAAGCCATTTCCTGCTAGTGCAAATCTTTGAGTCCAAAATGGAGGGAGTTTGTGTTTCAGCACTGATTGTTATGTAGCCTACCAATTCAGATCTTTACACACAGAGCTTTGAGACAGGGCTTGAGGCTGATCACATTGATTAAGTTAAGTTTGTTTAATTAAGTTTGTTGAATTATTTTGATTATTTCATAAGTAATGATAAGAATAAAAATCTACTGTTTACCATCTCCAGAAATGTGATAATTCATTAAATTATGTAGTACATTTATTCTATATCTCAATCCCTTCCTTTTAAATAAGTTGCTAATCACACGAAATAATAACATAAATCTTATTCATGTTTAAGATATCTACAGTGCTGAGATAATGGTGGAGAGTAATGTCACACTGGGTGCCCAGACTGTCCTGTCAGCTATCAATTCAACGAGCCTCTCACTGACGAACGGACAAACAGTACAAATCACAAACACTGAACTGGTAGCAGGTATGTTTCTGGAACACTTTCTTGAACACTTTCTTGAATTTGTTAAGTTTTAACAAAAACATTTAAAATGATGTAATCTAACCTAAAAAAAAAAATCATTATTTTGGCATAAACCTATATTTGCCCATTCTGTCTTGACTATTATGAATAAATCTTAAGTGAACTGAATTCAGGCACTGACTACTTAAACATTATCTTAAACATGACAGAGCTGTAGTAATATTTACTGCAATTCCTCTGTGACTGATTTTTTTTCTTACAAAAGCCAAAGCTATTGGACTGGACTCTGTGTTAACAAAAACAAAATACTACTGATGGTCATTGTGTTTCTGCTAAGCTCATATAAAATTACTAATTTATATTGATGAATAAATATGAAGCTAAATATGTTTACATTTTGTACTGTGAAAGAATTCAGGTGTCTTTATTTTACAACAGTGTCGTTCAAATCCGAATAATGCTGTGCCAATTTAGTTCTGATTAACCAGAGTGGCCCTAACTCTCAAAAACAAGACACAGAAAAATGCAAATGTTTTCCTTTTGTTTTTGACTTCTAGAGTGCCTCATTGTTGGAACTGACACCAACTGCAACTGTTCTACAAATTATCTTTGGAGCAATGAAGTGTGCTACAACTACAACTGCTGTGGGAATGCTACTTGCACACAAAATGTATCCTACATCACACCCCTCTGTTCTCCTAAAGTTCAAGGTAGGTCTCCTGATGATGTTTAATTCTCTTTTTTTTCTGTTTTTTTTTCTTATAGTCATTATTATTGTTGATTATTTTTAGTATTCTGTTGATTAATGATATGAAATAAGGGTCACTACAACTATATGTTTTTACTGTATGCTAATATTATTATAAATGTTGAAAACACTAAGTACACTAAGTACTTTTTTGCAAGTAAACAATATTGTTTATTTGCAAAAAATAACAATAATCAGGGCTCTAGACTAATTTTTTGCCACGGTTGCTCTGGTGTGCCTAACTATTTTTGGGGTGCACCAGCACAAAAGTTAGGTGCACCCAAATTTTTCAACCGCATCACTTAACACTGCGGTTTTACATGTACACTTTTTTTTAGGGGGGGGGTGCTGTCCATACAGACGATATTAATATGCAAATAATTAACTAACAGTCTTGTCAATACAAAGTTCTTTATTTGGAGCACATTTCTATAAGAAAGATAAGTTCCTGAAAAAGTGCTTGTGCTTAAAGTGGTTTGGCACTCTTTGGCAATATTGTAGTCAATGTTAAACTTAATCATGATCTCAGCCTCCTCTGACAACCTGTTTGCCGCTGCCTGCTGCTGAAAGGCAGTGGGGAGAGGGGACACTTGGGCAGTGCATTTATTGCAGCATATATGTGTTTTCTGGATAGACTGTGCTTTTTCAGCGTTCAAAGATTGATGGCTCCGTGTCAGAGCACTGGCTATGAATTTCAGATGGATCAGGCCTTAAAAAAAAGTTATCAATAGTTCTTTTCATCTTTTCTTATTGCTCACAGCTACATCCACTTCTGTCGGGCCTAGGCTGCTCACTAGGGCTGGGTATCATCACTGATTTCTGTAATCCATTTGATTCGATACAGTTTTGCCTCAGATAGTCAGAAATATTATAATTCAGATCATTTATCAGTACCGATACATGTGAGACTTCATCAGAGTTGTGATCATCACAGCAGATGCCTTTGTGTCAAAGTAACTGAGGATAAAACATGGAGGAGATTTTCTCGGCCTGGTCTTTTATAGCAGATAAACTTAAAAATATTCTGCAATTTTGCATAATTTTAAAAAGTTTTAATTTCTTCAGTATTGAACAGCAGAAATTAGACTTTCTTGTCCGAGGTCATTAAGTTAAAAAAAAAAAAAGACAGCGGCCAACAGCGCTTTAAACAACGGTAGACTGGTGGGACCCAGTGGAGGTGGTGAGTGACAGGAGAATGGTGGCTAAGCTGTCATCCCTGATGGACAACATCTCCCACCCCATGCATGAGACTGTGACAGCACTGAGCAGCTCCTTCAGTGGGAGACTGCGGCACCCACGGTGTGGGACGGAGAGATTTCGCAGGTCTTTCCTCCCCACTGCTGTCAGACTCTACAATAAAGACTTTTGCAGCTGATCAAACACACAAACCCACACATGTGCAATAAGACTGCTATACGTGCAATTCTTCTTCTGACGAAGTTGTGTTTTTGTATTTTCCTACTCAGTTGTATATAGTAGTTGTATTTCTATTTTATTCTATTGTATATATTATTCTATTCTATTTTATTCTATTGTATATAGTATTTTATTTTATTTTATTGCATTCCAGTGTTTTCTACTTTCTGCTACATAACTTTGCACTTTTGCTGTAACAAAACAAATTTCCCACCCGTGGGACTAATAAAGGCCATCTTATCTTATCTTATCTTATAAGCAAATGAATAATGCAGAAAATAGAGATTTGAGACGGGAAACTGTTCTTGAAGTACACAGAGAGAGAGAGAGAGCTGTGCATGAAGTTTGAGTTTATTGTGGTGGAAGCAAAAGAGCAAAAGTAAGAATGAATTCATGATGATGTTTATCAAATGTGAAGCGTAGTTTGGATCTACTTTTGATGCTGGTTCAGTGAATTTCGGTTGGAGAGACAAAACCTGCAGGTCAGAATCTAGCGCAAAAAAGACGTAAACACAAAGCACGGACCCGCCAACGCATCAATCTGTGAGTTGTCGGCTTTCAGCCCCAACGGCGTGTCCGTGTATGGGCCTTCGGGTGAGCCAAGAAAGAAAAAGCTGATTCTGATGCGTCGGGTCCGCGCTCTGTGTTTACGTCTTTGTGTGGAATCCGTTTATCTGCTCTCATTTGCTGTTTAGTCGTTGTTGAAATAGTTTTGTGAGCTTTAACCTGAGATTCTGGCATTTCTGGCAAAATACATTTATATTTAAAAGTCGATTCAGGATTTAATGAATCGATACCACTTTATTCAAGCTACTCACCTCTCTCTATCCACTTGCACTTTCAAACATACACAAGAAGGACCACAGGAATATCTGGACGATGGCCAATCAGAGAGGTCCCACCCCTGATTATTTCTGATTGGTTTAGACCACGATATGGGCATAATGTGTGTCTGTTGTTGACCACACGGAGACTTTCAGAGTTGCGGATACTTTTTTTTCTTTACTCGAACAGCTGGTCGCACCAGTGCAACCTAAGATTTTTTTTAGTTGCACCATTGAGAAATTGGGTTGCATTTGCGACCAAATTAGTCACACTCTAGAGGCCTGATAATCAACATGTCTTTGGTCAAATTTGCCAACAAAATCAGCTTAAGGAGTCTTGGTCCTGTTTATTGATTCTGGGATTTCTACATATTTGTGTGTCAAGTGCCTTCATTGTTGCTATACTGTTTTTAATTTCCAAAATGACAAACAAAGCGCATGTTAAGAGTAAATAAATAAATAACAACACAAACACTGAGAGTAATAAAAGTTAAACTACCTGTAAAACTTTAACAATTAAAAGCTAAATTAAATTTAGATAACTAACTTAGATTCTAAGTGAAACTAAACTGATCTTGAAAAAAGAAATAAAAAAAGAAATAAAAAGAAAAACAGAGAACTACAGTAACTCTGGTGTATAAATCTGCTGAATACAGCTATATCATGGTTAGATTTGAACCTTTGTTTTTCACTCTTCTTCTTTTTCCCCATGTTGATATGTATGCTTGTGTCTGACAACCAAAAAAACAAAGAAATAACTAACTATAATATTTACTATGAACACAGTTTTCATCAATGGATCAGTACAGACTGCAGCATGGGATCAAACCAAAAACACAACGGTATGTCTCATCCTCACGTTTTCACTATTCTATAACTAAACTATAAATATAAATATGTTTTCCGTTGTCACATAGGACAAACATATCAATGATTTCATGCTTTTTCTTTTCTTAGCTTCAAAGCCAATTTCAAAAACTGAATGCTATTCAGTATGTGAACGTTACTGGTCCAAGGTATTGTACTTTATAAAGAAATATGTTATAAAGTCAGTGTTTTGTCTTTTGTTTTGTTTTTTCAAAACAACACCACTTCTAATCGTGACACCACTTGGTTTTTTATAGGTGAGTTTTTTGTGATGACAATGATACTTAACAAAGGCTACTGCCACTGAATCAGTGTCAGCCAGTGTCTTCAGGGCTGTTTCGGAGACATGACCTTTAATGCTGATTGATGCATGGAAACACTGAAACAGTGGCAAATAACTCTTCGTAAAATTCTGACTTATTAACTATTTCAATAACGCTGCACAGCTGATGACAAATGCCTAGTGCCATTCCCTGGCAATAGAGGGGACAGCAATTGAAAACTGCACTGGTTTCATTTAATGGAGAACAAAAGGCTTAAAGTGAAAGATACTTTTTTTTTGGAGACACTGCAATATGTAATATAATGGAAGTTTGGTCAACAATGGGAATCAAGCATGTACACTTTTAGAGACTGACAAGCATTACCTTTTAGTGCAAAACATATGCACAACAGATAAAATGTACTGCTTCTAATGTTAAATGTTCTCTGTAACAAATATTTTTTCCATCATTCTCTACAGAATCATCTCCATATCCACTCAAGTGCTAAACGTTGCTGACTTTCAGGTAGCTGTTAGTGTCAGAGTGCTAACTTCTAAACTTCAAGAAATAGTCACTTTTCTTGAAACTCAGCTTTCAGCTACTATATTTGTGGACACTCTAGGTTAGTAAAAACCCATGTTTTACTATTCTTTCATTTGACTATATACTAATTCTTGTAAGACTCATCACAGCTTGATCTTCTACTCTATCTATTGCTCTGTACCCTATTTGACAAATTTGGAATTTTTTTTAGATCCATAGCTTTGTTTGACTTTAAAAATTTAGATTTTTATCAGTTTTATTAAGTATCCTTCTTACTCTTGTCTGCAGTATGCATTATGAGTATTGTGAGTTTTGTTACATGTTACCCCATATTTCTACACAATTATTCAGGTATGACAAAATAATTGAGCAGTACGGTTCAGAATGTGGCTTGTGTTTCCCAACAATGCAATAGTCTTAGCTATTTTGGGCTATTTTATATGTCTAAAATGAGCCTTCCAGCTCCCAAACTTGACACCCAAAATGTTGTTTTCATATACAGTACCATTTCTATGCATACATCCTCAATAATACTGGATTCGTTAATTTTCATTTTCCAGATTTTTCAAATTTAAAGACATGCAGGTTGATCTGTATTCATCTATTTCCATAAATTGTTGCCTCTTAAGTAGCTCATAACCCTCTTCAGTCCAAACTCTCTGATACCACACTTTTTCCAGTTTGTTTAATAATATATTGGGACTAGTGCTGTCAAAATTAACGCGTTAACGCAAATTAATTCACCATCACGGTCAATGCGATTAAAATTTTTAACTCAATTAATACATCTGGAGTGCAGAATGAGTCAAAATCCCTGAAATGTCTTTGCACATGCGCAAATGGGCAGTTGATCAGGTAGGGATGGGCAGCTGAACCAATCAACTCAATTTGGGAGATGATAAATGCACAATGGCCCTCTCGATGGGATGCGCTTTACATAGCTTTGGTTCCTCATTTCAAGGACGTGAAGTGCCTCCCCAACAGTGACAGAGAGAGAGAGTGGATAAATGTTTACAGAGTTTTTTTTTAACATGAATGTTCAAGATGTTCAATAAACATGTTAAGTGCGTATATTTTCCCCTTTTTTCTCGAGTCTGTTTGGTCAAACAAAGTGAAATGCGAATAATATAGAATAAATAGAATATATTATAGAATAAAAATGAATGATATTCATTTGTGATTAATCAAAATTAATCCACAGTAACCCTGTGATGAATCTGATTAAACATTTTAATTGTTTGACAGCACTAATATATATTATATATTAGCGTGCACTTACCTATTAGTATATAGGTTTTTAAAAAAGTTGTATTTCACATGAGAGAACCTGCGCTAAAAGATTGAAGAAAACTATTCAAATTCTCTTTGAATTTAAGCACACATTCTTTGTGTTTATTCTGCATTTACTTCATTATATTGCATAAATGTCAATTACAAGCTTAAATATAAAGATGAAAAAATGTAATTGCAACCAGGCTATTGATCAAATTATGATCAATGGTGTCAAAAGCCTTTAGAGGTCTAGAGCTATTCCAGCTGCACACCTTTAACTGTCTATAAAATGTTTGAGTTGTTCAGTCAATTCAAGTAATGTCAAATATGTTAATCTGTCTTATATGTGGAAAACAGCATAAAACACTGTGTTATAAAACAAAATGCACACTTATATTTAGTCATACCAATTTAGCTGAAATAACATGTTTATCTTGCATAGGATTAATCCTGTAGAATAAGTGTTTTGCACTGACTCTGTATCTAATTGTACCTACACATACATATTAAATTAGCAGACCATATTCCCATAACTTTTCATCAAGACAAATTACTTTTAGTTTAAATGGTTATTAAAATTATTCTGACTATTCAGTATGAATCAAATAAATGTTCCAAAACAATGTTGTTGGACAGATAAATCTAAAGTGACCTTTTTAGGCTTTTAAGGATTTCTATTTCCATCTATTATCTTGACACAGGAATGGTCATTGTAGAGGCCCCAGGGACTAAAGTTTGCTATCAGTCCACGCCGCAACTTGCATGCAAACTTGAGGAGCCCACAGGCAGCGCAGGCTGGAATATGACCACACAGACTCAGCGCTTTGAGCTCAACAATGGCAGTGTGGTCCAGCTGAATCAGACATGTGCCACATCTATTTACCAATCTTGTATTGGTGTTACACTCGATGGGGTGACAGGCATTTGGGAAGGCAAGTGTTTATGCGTTTTGCTTGATTAAAAAAAAATAAGAAATTAAAGAATTAAGAAATTAAAAATCCTCTCTGCTAAGAAATCAATATACAAAGTACTCCATTAGAAACTCATACTAATAAGCTGGTATGGTGAATAGGTATGATGGACTTCCTCCAAAGAGGTTTAAATCTTGGTGTGGTTTAGCAAGACGGTACAATAGGGATTTGAACTGTTAACTCTGCTGTGGAAAGGTTCAAACCAGAATATTCTGGCAAACAGGAAATCTGAATGTAAAAAAAAAAAAAAACTTGCATTGCAATGTTTTTCAAGTGTATTGTGTTCTACTCTTGGCACTGTTCCCACTATGGTCAGTACTACAGAAATTGATCGCACATCTGCCATTTCCTGCATGCGTTGTTAACTGAAATGTCACTTAATGTGTTTAAGTCCAACCCCCTAATTCAGTTGTAACTATCATATGTTCCCTGCAGGCACATATGAGTGTGGATTTACGATTGGTTCAATCAGGCACACAGGCAGGACTTTTCTGAGTGTGGCCCTCCTGCCTGACACTATTACCATGAGTACCATGCCTCTTACTATGGACTGTTCAAAGAGTCAGCAAAGTGTAGACATCACTGCCAGTGTCATAATCCCAGCAAGCAGTAAGAGCTATGACATTTCGTGGAGCTACAATGGTTCGGCGACAATCTACAGAGCCGTACAAAACACAAGTAAGATAAACATACATTTTTATCCTTGAATCTTTAGTATTCCAACTAAAACGAAAACATCATTTTGTTCTGTTTTAAAGATGTCATAACATAATTCACATTATTCAAAAATGCAAATTTAATGTAGACCTTACTGCACAAAATCTTAATACACAAAAAAAACAGTAACAATTTTAATCTTCTGTTACAGCTTCAAAGGGTTACATTAACTACACGTTCACTCCTACCATCCCCTGCACAAAAGGAAGTGGAACTTATGTTAACATCACTTTTAAAAATGATGTGAATCAAATGAAAAGTGCACAAATAAACATTCCAGTTATCAATGGTATGGATTCGTTAAATTGTTTAATATGTTCATTAAGTTTAAAGGGGACTTATTATGCTCATTTCCAGCTCCATATTTTTATTCTACTAGTATGCCAGGGCCTGGTGCAATCCTGTCCGAAAAAAACAGCTCTACTAATGCCACCGTTCATTTAAGCTAACTTTCTTCTGATTGGTAACCCGAAATTCAGCAATATATGACTGAAATGCATAATAGGTCCACTTTAATATGTTTTTGAAAATGTCATTTGTGGTATATTAGCATATGCTCAGCATTGCATATTGCATGTTTTAGCAATGACCTATATTGCATCATCTAATGAGATACATGTAATACATAATATTACTTAATTTCGTCACTATTTTTTTCTTTTTTTAATTAAGCTAATGACATAGTTTGTAACCAGATCATACTTAATGGAGATACATGGCCAGAAACCCCAGCTGGAGAAACAGTGATTATTAGAACATGCCCACCAGGAAGGGTTGGCTATAAGTCCCGGACTTGTATCGGCCCTGCTTGGCAGGACGTGTTCTCCAGCTGCGTCAGTGAAGAATTGGACAAAGTTTCAAATGCAGCTCAAGTGAGTGTGTCTAAATTTCTCATATCACTGTATGACATTACAACGAGTTTCTGTTTGTATTTGTTTCTGTTTTTTTAGCTTTTGTCATTGCAGCTTAAAATATTGCAGTGACAAAAGCTTGTAAAATTTCATCTAAGTTTACCTTGATGATAAAATAAGGTTGGCAAATAGTTGCGGGAGGTTGCTGGCAGACACTAGTTTGAAATTGGCGCTCAACCGAAAATCTCGTTTGTAATTGTTTTAGTCACTAGCAGGTTCCCATGGTCAACAGTAGTTATCATTATAGATGCACACTTGACTGCAAATACTCATAAGAAATGTACCACGAAGTAGGGAAATTGTGGAAATTATGACACAAACCAGAAACTGAGAAGCTTTCCCATTTGCATCAACCTGTCACTACAAGTCAGAGAATAAAATTCTGAATGTTCATCAGACAATCTGCTGCCAGCCAATCACAAGGAGGGTTTTGTTGCAGATACCACTTTGTGACCAGTTTCACCCAACATTATAAGAAAAGTTTATGAAACTGCTAGTTTGCTAGTTAAAAATCATTTCTACAGGGCATAGCATCTATGGTAATCTTTGGGTAAAGCTTTACATACAACTCAAACAAATACAAGTGTAAAAATATGCCAAGTCATTAAAAGAATGTAAAGTGTTTGTTGTGCCTACTATTGTGAACAATGAAACAGAATTATAAAGATTTGATTGTTTACTTTTTTGCACACTAATTCTTTTATCTAGGCCTTCCTGAAGGGACTAGGGGCTACCCCGGAAGTGGCCAAGAATATATTTGAAGGGCTAAAGAACAGCTCTACATTAAGTTCTGGATCCGGTGAAAGTATAGCTGACGTTAGCGCCTCCATCGGTGTTCTAAATATGATGGCTAAGGCATCAAACACAACTGTGTTGGGAGAGGATATCTTTCCTGTAAGCACCTCTACTTTTTCTGTTATACCTGTATGGTTCTGAATTTAAAAGTTCAGGCTTCACTTTAAAAGAAGAATTAATCCTCAACATATAAGGTTCTACTTTGTCACATCTCATGTCTAACTAACAATTTGTCAAGATAGTTTGAGTCACTGGTGTGCACTGAACTTTACAGACAGACAAATAGTAATAACACCACAAAGTAAAAATTCCTCACCACAAATGAACTGCGTATCACTGACACATTTTACTTAAAATACCAAAAGTAAAATTACTTATGCTGCAGAAAACATTTCTACCAGCAACATTATATAGATAAATATTACAGACGTTTAAGGTTAAGCTCAATTTAAATACTTTAAATTTTGTTTAATCTACAGTAGTATAAAAAAATTGCATTTGTAGTAACAGTTCTGTGAGGAATACATATGAATGAGTTCAGAAAAACAGTCCCACAACTTTATTTTTTTTAAGTATGGTAAAAAATATTGAAAGAATGAATGAAGAAATAAGAAAATAAAAAGCTAAAATAATGTCCATGAGCACCCTGTAATACAGCAACATATAACACTCTATAGGAGAACTAAAAGAACAGTTAAAAAAATAAGTTATACTGCTCAAACCTCCAATATATTAAAATAATATTAGTGAATGGGAATAAAAACTTTAGTCTGATTTTTTTTAGTGGAATTATACTCAGCTTCAATCAGAAGGAAAAAAAGGAAAATAAAAAATATAGCTCTATTTTCTGTTGCCTGCATTGTAGAGGGAGACTTTGCTTCTAAACAGCAAAATGAGCACAGTTAAGGCTAGGTGGGGGAACCATAAAATCAGTTGTAGTGGCTCAGTGTGGGGAAAAGACAGGCTGTGATGAGCTGACCTGCTGCTCTTTGTAGCGTTACACAACTGAATTCAAAATGATTTCAGCAGGTGTCTCATGAGTTGTCCTTGCTGATTTTCATCCTCTACATTGTGATGGAATATTAATCTCTCTTACACTTAATGTAACAGACCATGAGCATTGCGTAGCCACTGTGCACTTGTTTTTCACTTTAAATCCATCACAGTACAGCAAACTAACCTGTTTCTTCCTTTCCTGTCCTGTCTTTCTTATCTTTCTCCATCTCTGAGTCAGGCTAGCTCTCATTCTTTTTTCTCCCTGTTATATACAGCAGCTGGACCTTTAGCTGCAACACACTGTGCATCAAACTGCACACAAACAGTTTGTTTGTTGATGTTTGTTTAAGCTGATAGAAATGCTGTATTTGAAATGAACTGTCACTTTAAAAAAGTCACTCCCTTTATGCTCACTCTCCTTTTGTAAGAGTAGCTAGATTCAGCCTGTACCTTACAACTTAGGGGGGAAAAGGTCACAGGCTGAATTCAGCCCTTAACTATGGCACACATCATCTATTTTTATGCAACATCCTTTGGTGATTATGGTACAGACAGGTATGCCTTCCATGTGTTACTGTTTAGGCTCAAATTATTTTCACATTTAAAGGCTCGCAGCTACTTTTGCGTTAAACAAAAAGTAACGAGCCTGTTTTGAAAATGTAAGGAGTAGAAAGTACAATTTTTTTTAAAGTAGGGAGTAAACATAAAAAGTAGTGAGAAAGTATTTGTATGTCCCAGCTCTGGTGCAAGAAAAAAAAAGCAGAGGCTCTGAGGAAGAGATGCCACACTTTTTTGAAAACCTTTTCCTCACATCATTTCATTTACTGAACTTTGTTTTAGGAGTGAGGAAATGCCCAGCCCAAATGTAAGTGAAGGAGACTTTTAACATGGAGATTTGTTTTCCTCCATGGACGTTGCATGTTAGAATTTTTGTTCGTTTTTTGGTAAGAAAAATAATTATGTGTGTGGTGTACCTATCTAGTGACGTCTTATATAGTAAACTGTTTGATTGTGTTGGGAAAAGACAGAGTATATTATTTTATACTCTGTCGGCATTTTGTATGCATTTCCTTTGCCAGCTGATTGCATACCCCTGTACACCCAGCCATGAAAAGCTGGCATGTCAGACTTCAACTTGTTGCTTTGGTTATTCAGACAAATTCTGCTCATCGTTGCTTCACAGATCTATGTCTGTTTTTGAGAGCAGGGCTCTATGGTGTAAATTAGCCTTCATGTGAAAAGTCACTGTTTAGTCAAACTAATTTGTTTTTTCATTTTACTGTCTTTCAGGATTTTGTTAGTGCAGCAAGCAATATGTTGAATGGCACCTGGAATGGGATAAATGACACAGTTCGTTATAACATGTCATCAAACTACCTAAATTCTGTGGAAGGTCTAGTGAAGAATATTAAGGTCAACCAGAGCAATGGAATCAACAGTACAAATCTAGACCTTACATTCTGTCGAAGCCATGACTGTAATGTGTCTGTGTTTGACATTGGTGTGAATATGAACAAGACCAATGGAATACTGAAAACTGTAGCTGTGAAAAATCTAATGAGTAAATTAAATAACAGCTTTAATGGCGCAAAACCTGACCGTACCGATCTCATATTATCAGCCACACTGGACAATAACAGCGATTCAACTAGACGAATTAGACTGGACTTCCCCAGTGGGAAAACCAACCCCACTCAACCTCACTGTGTCTTCTGGAACCCTACAGGGAATGAATGGTCAGATGAAGGATGCAATATCAGCATTTCCGATGAAAACCACACAGTATGTGAGTGCAACCACCTGACTGCATTCTCTGTCTTAATGTCCAAGGATGATGGAGGAAAAACAGATCCCACCCTTGAACTTATTTCGAATATTGGCCTTGGTGTGTCCATTTGCTCCTTGGTGATTTTTCTCATCATTGAATCTCTCGTGTGGTCAGCTGTGGTCAAGACAAACCTTTCTCATTTCCGGCACACAGCTATAGTGAACATTGCCACATTCCTCTTGCTTGCAAATTGCAGTTTCTTGGCTTCTAGCAATCCCGAGACTCTCAGTGACAGCTGGTGTCTAGTACTGACCATATGCAAACACCTGTTTTACTTGGCTATGTTCTGCTGGATGCTGTGCCTGAGCATCATGCTCGTCCACCAGCTTATCTTTGTCTTCAGCCCACTGAGGAAAAGAGTTTTCATGTTCCTCTCCAGCATTTTAGGCTATGTTTGCCCAATCCTAATGGTGGGATCCAGCTATGTGTACTACAAATACACCAACCAGAACTATTACAGCAACAAAACATGCTGGCTAGTTTATGTAAGACTCTTGGTTGGCTCCATGCATGCTTTTCTCCTGCCTGTGGGAACCATTGTTTTGGCAAATCTCTTTTCCATGGTTGTTGTCATCGTTACACTGATGAAGACCTCAGTCCCTGACAGCAGCAAGGCCGATGACAAGGAAACGGCAAAAGGCATCCTCAAAGTGGTGATCGTTCTAACACCGGTCTTTGGAGTGACATGGATCGTTGGCTTCATTCAACTCATGATGTTTGATAGCCCCATGTATACGGTTATCACCTACATTTTCACCATCCTCAATACCTTCCAGGTACTTTGAATGCACAGTTAGCACATACCAAGCAAATTTAGGTAATAAGTATTTCACAATGATTATTTAACAAAAAATTTATTTGATGATCTGAAACATTCACAAATATGAAAAACAAAATCAGGAATGGACAAATTTCCATTTCACTCTATTATATTTTATAAAATATATTTGTCTTTTTTCACAATTGTGTTTTTCTTCTAAAGGTATTATCTTTTTTTGCTTTTCATTGTTGATCAGTTGTAGAAGTAACATATTTTAAAACATTAATTGTTTCATTGTTTTAAAGTAAAATAAAGCCATGTATTAAAGTTTAGTTAATTGTCAATGTACAACTTTTTGATGATGGTCAGAAAGCGTCACTTAATGGAAATAGGAATGCACACATCTAACTTTCCCATTGGCATATATTTCCTTAAACTCTTGTCTCTGCTGATAAAAACTGCAAACCTGATTAAAAAGGAAAACCACCGTGTCTTTTTAGACATGTTAAGGTTTTTTTTACTCTCTTACAGGGTTTTTTTATTTTGATCACAGGGTGTTTTGCAGAGCAAAAGGTAGGTTTAATAATTTTAGCGGAACAGATATCACTCTAGATATATTTATCAAAAAAACCAAATATTTGATGGTGAGGAGAAAGTGTTTAGTGTTTGCCATGTACCTAATGTATTAAGTAATTTATCTACATTGTTACTATCAGGTCAGAGAGGAAATGTTCAAGCTCATAACGGTAAGCACAACAATAATATACATACATAATTGCCTGATAAAGTGATAGAAACATGGATGGTAATACTTCTGGTCTCTACCCTCAGGGAAAATCAAAAGGAAACGACAGCACAAAGAAATTCACTTCAGCTACTTACACAAAAGACCACTGAAGATGCAGGTCAGTTCTGACTATCGTCCTTAACAGTATTCCTTCAATAACGCCAGCTTTCTCTCTTGAAACTCGGTAGCTCACTGAGCTGATCAGTCCTGATTGATGAGAGATCCTTCAGTAACTAAACTCGCATTTTTAGGGTTACATCTATGAACTGTTGAGTGCTGCTGTAAACCACCACACAAATACAAGTTGTTTATTGTTTACAAAGTAATCTATAACAAGGCTGAGTACCAGGGCTGCAGTTGTACTCGGGTGGAATGGCATAGGTTGTGTAACATCAACACACTAGCACACTTATAATGATAACGTTGGTGTTTAGCAGATATCATGTTTACCATTACAGTTTACTGAGCTACTGTGCTAACTAATTTACACAGTTGCATTAAAACTATGTGCAGCAAAGGATGAGGCATTACCAATAATTGCAACAATTTGGCCAAGAAAGAAATTTTAATTTTGCCTTGATTACATTGGATGATAAACATTTTATGGATTGCCAAAGTTATGAACCCTGTTTATTTGCTTTATCTACAGTGTGGAAAAGACACATTTCTCACAGTTTTGCTTTTTTAGGCAGTGGAAATTGACATTTTGATTTCTGGGTAACTCCAAATAGCAGCCTTTCAAGAATAAGTTATTAAACCATGGTCACATTGAACCTATTGAAACAATATGAATGCTTTTGTTTTCTGCTGGTTTTGTGATCTTAACTTGAATGTTGTGCTGTTTGTCACATGGCTCTTGTGTTAAACACTTATAGTACCCATATTGTCAGCATTCATTGCTTTTTCACTGCATGGAAGCAGAAATGATCTTTTGTGAATTAAAGTTGAGTCTTAAAAGTTCCATTTTTTTACTTTTCAGACTGTGGATCCTTAACTAACAAGTCACCTGTTCAACTACCCCTCTACAGGAGACTACAGTTTGCATTATGTTAGTATGTAGTTCCTTGACATTCACAGTCGGTTGTTTAAGGAGATTTAACTAAATGTTGTTTATAACCATATCATTATCTATAGTTATATGTAGATTTCCTAAAAAGCAATGAAACCCCTGTCTAGTCATTATTTATGACCCATTAGAATTGTATGACAGTGTCTTTATCTCCAGAGACCCTGCCTTCCTTATTTTTTTCTTATTTTGCCATGTAACTGACGTTTCTTGTCTGTAACACATATACAGGACAACAACAGCAAACAGGACGAAGAATGCACTTCAGCTGTGTTGACAGACAGTGTAAAACATGTAGGTACCTGCCAGGTGTAAAAGTGAGGCCAGTGCAAACTTGTCTTATACTTTTGTTTGCAGTCCTTACTAAATGATGTCCTTGACATAAATAACAGCCTGAATGGTGAGGGTTAGGGTTTCAGTGACTCGTTTCCGGTCATAGGGAATACACCTTTAAATAAATCTTGGAAATCAAGGGCATTCTTCTTGCCGGAAAAGAGAATTTCCCATGATAATAATAACAATAATAATAATAAATGTTATTTATAAAGAATTATCTTGAAGCTTCAAATGAGATTTCAGAAACCATCGGGTAACACTGAACATCTTTTATACTGTCTTTGGCTGAAGTGAATCTGGCAGTGAGTTTGAAAATTGTGTTTGCTAGCAATAACCAACAACTGTAGCATACTATACCTTTAAACAGAGCATTGTTGTCAATGATTAGCGCCAAGGTTCCGATGATATTTGTACATGACACATAGTACTTCTAGCACTAATTGCCATTATTCTTAGCTAAGGTTGGTAGATTTTGTCAGTTATCTTGCTAGATGCAAAAATCATTTGTTTTCTTCCATTCCAAGTAAAATTAAAGATAACTAACTGTGTACATCTTTATATCCAAATGACTTAACTGGATGTTGGTTATTAAGTAGACCAAGAGTGCAAGTGCTGACTGTGCATAGAACAAAGTAAATGCTTTAACAAGTCCAGACTTATTTAATGGTTGTATTTAAGATTAATTACTGTATATTTAAATTTATGTTTGGCGTGAACTATAAACTGTATACTTTCCCTGTGTGGCCACTGTATGTATCTGAAATCTGTTCAAATAAAAAGAGAAAACAAAAAAAATATCTTTTTTGTTGTGAAATTTAATTCCAACCTTACATTTTCCTTTAAAGAAAATCATTGTCACATACAAATAGACAAATCATTGTTTTTATAGCATTATGTTGGGACATCACTCGAAGGTGAATTTAGAATTTAGTCCTGTTCCTTATATTGCTTCTAATCCTGATGCCTAATAGCAGGTCCTTATGATTTCAAAAATAAATGGAAAAGTTTATATAATACAATAATCTTTGCATGTGGAAACATTCACAATCCATCTCCCTTCCAAATGAGCCCTCATTTAACAAATACATTTCACTCCAGTACTGACGATAGTTTTTATTTCATTACTGAACAAATGCAGAGAAAATGTCATCCACTGAAGTGAAAGTTACTGTGGTCTCCTGATAACGAGTACAATAGCCAGGGTCAGTACTACTGTTCCTGTTATGCCACTAGTCACAGCTGCCAGGAAGCTTCTATCTATATTCAGCTTCTCACACATCTTTCCAGAGTAGTATGTGGCCTGGCTTGTTGCACACCTAAAGAGCAGCAGACAGACCTTTTAATATGAAAGCAATCCCCTGTATCTTAAAAAAAATGCTCTAAAACTGTGTCTAACACCCAGGCCTAGGGGTGATATTGATCTGATGTTGCAGTGGAATAAAAATGTGCCTGTTTGTAAAGATTTCAGCCTTATAGATTGTGTAATTGACCTCATCTATTTATATCGCTTTGATAATAAAAGCGATAATAAAATCTATAATATATAATTAAATATTATGGAAAGCATAATATATATTATGAATGAAATAAAGAAACATTTGGGGGCTCGTTTCCGGGTGAGAGAGAGGGAGTTTTGGTGTAGATGGAGAGATCCGGGGTCCGTGGTAATTGGACGGGCAGACGGTAATCAGTGGTGAAAGTGAGCAGGCATTCCCCGGGGCATTTAAAGGTAAGACACTGCCTGTTGAAATATATTTCCAAAAGGTGTCACATTGGGCATGTCAAATTAAAAGCCTGGTCACTGTAATTACTGGTGAATGTCTGTTTTTGATTTTGGTGAAAAGTTGAAGGTTGAAGTGATGATAATGAAATGGAAGTTTATAAGTGACAGTACTGAGTAATGAGAATAAAGGAATGAAAAGAGAAAGCAGTTGGACTGCTAAGTGAACTCTTAGAATGATAGGGAATTTGGTCATTTTGTGGGTTCAAGTCCCATTGGTTATGCAACCCTTAAGAACTTTCTCGGAGGTGACGCTCCCTGCTGGATAGAGAAATTTATCCTTCACCTAGCGATGACTAGGGATAGTTTCGGGCAACATTCAAGGAGGACTTGGGAATCTCCAAAACTGTTGAGGGTTGTCCTTAATCTTAATCCTGTTTTAGGTGTAGATTGTTGTTTCAAATTATTCTAAATTACTTTAGGACGAGGAGTCTGGGACCCTTAAGAAGCGCATAGCCCGGACGTTGCGATCCCTCTTCGATGTGGACGCACATCGTTGACCTACCAGTGAGTAGGCTTAGCTCGGTTTGGCTTGACCGTGGGGTACAGGGCATCCTGAGAAAAGCCAGTGGTTGGACCACTTGACCGTTTGAAACGGTACTTGCGCTTTTTTGGTCAGTAGAAACCCGGTTTCGGGCGTGTAACTTTAACTTAAAACTTCGGGGAAGCCTGGGATGTGTAATGCCCCAAAATAGAGCTTCAGGCAGAGTCTGGGTTGGTTCACGCTTTTAAATTCTGTTAGGGCACTAGCAATCGGGCCACCGTCGGGGACGGGACAAGGGCTAAATTGGTCGCAAAAAACTCAGGGAGTTTTCCGCAGGGCGGTTATTATTAAATTTGTCGAAATTCGGTAGGTGTTTAAGAGGCCTAAGAAATCTGTGCAGTGTAAATATAAGACGTCTCTGTGTAATATAAAATATGAGATCTATGAGTAAGATCAGTCTCTGTGTGTCAGTGCACTACCGGATGTGCACTGATGGTGTGTGTAAATGCAAATGAGGAGCGGTGACGCGCAGAGAGGGTGGTTTCAGTTTCGAGAGTATTGAGCTTTATCTGATATTGCTAAATGCCTGTAAGTAAGATGCTGGTTTTGCTCATTAGAATTGTATAAATACAGTTTGAATATATTAGTGTGGATGTATAGTAATTGACTGAATTTTGATAGATGTATATATGTTGAGCAATAAATGGTGGTGTGTTTTATTTTTCAGTTATGTGTGTGGTGAGAAGCCGTGAGGATGATGAGAGGTTTCAGTTTTTCTTTTTCTTTACTTGCTCTTTCTGATTATGGAAGGCATGCTCAAAATACTGGTATGAAAGTGTATTTGTGTGATTTCAACCGAGTGAATGCTGTCAGTATTTGATTTGAGTGACTCTGCGTGAGTTCTCTGAGAGAGAAAAGGCAGTGTGTGAGACGATTCATGGCGTCTGTAAGAGGTTAGAACATTTAAAAAGTGTGTATGAAATAAAAGAGTGTGAAATATATTTTTTGTGATGTAAAGTAGGATGTTTTAAAGTTTGAAGGTGCTTTTAATTCAAGAAATCCATGAGTGAGGGTATGAGAGGTTGAGTTTATTTTTTCTCTCATTCAAAAACACATAAGTATATACACTTGGTAAACCCAGTTAAGAGATTATTGGGTGACTGATGTTATAAAACTGACCTAAAGAATGGTCCTGTGTGTGAAGGAGTGTTAATGGTCCTGATGTTTGAAAGAGCTCTAGTTAAATGTGTGTGAATGAAATGAAAGTGTATTGTTTTTGGATCAAGATTTAGTAGAATTACTGATTGTTTGTAGACTGTGAAATTTAAAGGAGAAGTGTTTGTCTTAATTTGCCTGCAGAAAACAGGAAGGTGTGTGTGTGACTGATGATGTCTGGGGAGCACCCAGAGAAATAGACAGAGTTAAATTCTAAGAAGATGAAGCGAATGCATGTTTTAAGAAAAAGTAATAAAGTAATAAAATTATATTAATTACAGGTTTTAGAAAAGAGACAGACCGAGAGAAATAAATACATGAACTAACAATTACATTAATGAATTGAAAACGCACGTACACAAATTGTTACATGTGAAATTATTGTTGGAAAGTTAATACATACATGAAATAAAGAAAGCAGTTTACACTCCTTTAATTTCCAGAACTAGTGTGTCCCCTAGACCTGATAACACCCTTGCCCAGTTGGCCCCTGTAGTAGGCGGGCATGGAAGGCTGGACAGCCCATGACGGGTAAGATCCCACCTCGAAACCCTGGGACAACCTAAGGCAAGGCGCAGTCACGATTGCTTGAACCTAAGTCCCGGAGTGACCTTGGAGTCACTGGAGGAGACGGGATTTAACAGGTAAGGCCACTGGGCACAGACGAAGGGGAAATGTCATTAACAATGACCAGTGATGAGTCAAAGAGAGAAAACACACCCTGTCAAAAGGAGTTTGAAACACTGCAAAAGAAACATTTACAAGATCACAAAGATCACAAAGAAACATTTATAAAAATCACACATATAAACAGAAAATGAGCTGACTTTACAAAAACAAGCTCATGAACTAATGCATAGAGACACTGATTGAAAACCTGGCTAAGAACACAAGCATATGCAATGAAGATCAGCTTGCTGCTTGTATGAATGAGAGAATGGTGTGAATGTTTAATAAAATAGACTTAAAGCAGTTTTTATAAGAGTGACTTAGGAGTGCTCTCGTACTGGGTGATCAAAGCAAGTGATTAGTATAGAAAGAAAATGAAAATAATTCAATAATGTGATAAAGGTTAAACATGTTTTTCTCTTATCAAGTTGGCTGTTGAGCTGTGAGTCTATGCAAATTAGGTGGAGCAAAGACACTTCCTGTGTGCGTGTGTCTCGGAGGCTTTCAGTTCAAGAGAGAGAGCGGTGGCTGTTGGCAAAATATATAATGGTAAAGTATCAGGGTATTTGATTACGGTGGTCAGGTCTGCTCAGAGGGGCAGATTTGGACAGGAAATTTATTATTTAAGGATGATACGTTGTTGAAAATCGGTTTGTGTCTTATGCTGAATGAAAACATGTGACGAGACGTTGTGCAAATGGTCTTTGACCTTTTGACGAGGTTTTCGGTGTGTTGAAAGGGTGAACTTTGAGATTGTTTCAGATTTTTGAGGCTGTTGTTTTATTTCCAGAGAGGGAGTTTGATTAAGACATGGATATGTCTGAGAGGGGCCCGGAGAAATTTTGTAGTAAGTGCACTTAGGAAAAACCTGTCAGGTGATTTTGTTTTGTACTTTGATGAGCTAATAATCAGCTCTCTTTCATTTTTGTTCTAAGCAGGCCTGGAAGAGAGTGAACTGACGGCGCTGACAAAATTATCAAGTACGAAAATCAGGTGGGCTTTACCGATTATAAATTGGCTGAAAAGGAGACCTAATTGGCGGGGAGTCTCTGTTTAATTTTAGGATTGCAGCGAGTCAATCCAGTTAAAAGTATAGAGAACTATTTTCCTAAAAAGGAAAATGAAATAAAACAAATTATTGAGCTCATTTTGCTGATGTGGAGCATCTGATGACGTGCGCAGGAGGCTGCAGTATCAGCAAAATATTATGTGTGAATGTGAGTGAGTGAATGTGAGTGACTGGACTAAGGTGGGGATGAATAAATGTGGACAAATTTACCATGTGAGGAAAAGAAAGGGGATGCTTTGTTTTGCTTTTGCCATGAGCAGGACAAGTGGGAGACTTAAATCTGGGGATGCTGATTTTGGGACGCTGATGTTTGCTTTGAGAAAATTTCTTTTTATTGGGGTTAGATTATGGGATTACATTATATTGTTGGGAGAATGCTAAATGCCAAAAGGGAAACATTGTTTGATGAAATTCAAGTTACCATTAACTGAGGTAACTCATGATTTATAACTGTTCTGTTTAAGTTTATTTTTTGTTATGACACAGACGGGATCAAAAAGGGAGAGTTGAGTATGAACTGTAAACTACAGGTTTTGTTTCCAGGAAATGCATCTGAATGCAACATCACTATTAACATGAAATGGTAATGATGATTATAAAAATAGCAGCAAATAATAGCAGGAAAATATTTCTATCCTTCACAAGATGCATTCAGATGTTCAAATATATTGGTATTATATCAGTCTTTATTACAGGTCCAGTTAGAACCACTTTAAATTGTTGAGTTGAATCTATAATTTTAAATGCTTTTCTAATGCTTCGATAATCTTAAATGTGTCTGTGTAGACTGCAGGGACAGGAAATACACTCTGTGCCAAAATGAGAGAGGAAACACGTCTGCAAGGCATGCTTTTGCAGAAGTGAAACTGAAACCAGAGTTTAACTGCAAGTTAAGAGCAGGGTGTTATTCGTTGATTAACACACACACTTAGAGGGATCACTGATAGGGGAAAGTTCAAATTGTTTTGCTTAGGGTTGCTTTTAGAATATATTAGGAGGAGCAAACATATTGGCAGATCTGAGAAGGAAAAAACCTGTGTTATGAAAATGATTTTAATCTTTTATACATGATTGCATTTGAGCTTATTAAAGAGCTGTGGCTCCTGGTCAAGTGAAGGTCAGAAACTCTTGGCAGGCGCTATGATCAGCCAATACAAGGTGAGAAGAACAGGAGCTCTGAAAGGAATTGCAACACACCTGATTAGTTATTACTTATCAGTTATCACTTATATCCTTTTGAGTAAGTTGTAAGTTCATTTATGTTTAGTTTGAGTAAGTTTCCTTCATGGTTTGAGTGTGACATTTAGCCTAGAAATCACACAGAGTTCAGCTGTGCATGAGCTCAGAGCCTTAGGTCTGGTTAAGACGAGAGGTGTGAGGTGAGCTGAGGTCATGACACATACATAGCCTACACAGCAGGCGCCCACACATACATACACACACACTCACACACACACATACACACCATAACAGATCTATTTTGGTAGGTGAGAAGTGGAGATGTGTTTTTGCTGCAATTGCAGAATTGTGCCAAAGTACTTAGAGGAAGTGCAACTGATGTCGAGACAGGAGACGTAATGTTCTTTAAACTATGTTAAAGTTCACGGAACATTTTGTGGTTTGGATTGACGTAAGCTGTACTATTGTCTGCTTTGCAAAAGAGGGGGGGGGTGGCTTTGTTGTTGTATCCATATAAAACCTTGTGTAATTGTTGTGAGTTCAGTTCGACGCTGAAATCTGCACAGCGGTCGGACTCACACATGTGTTCATTAAAATGTCGTCTAATTGCACCACCCGGCTGGATCTGTGGTTATTTTTAGATCCCTCTCTCAATAATTTTGAACCTTAACAGCCCACAAATGGAAAAATAACCCCATGATTAGTAATGCCATACAGTATATTCATCCAAAAATGTATGTATATATTATTGCTATTTCTTAAAGTTGTAAGATATTGTATTGTTTAAATAGTTCAGTCTGTTACTGTTGCTGTCTTGGAGCAACTGTAACGCACATAATTTCCTTAGGGATTAATAAAGTATTCTGATTCTGAAAAGGAGACCATCACAAACCTGCAAGATGATTTCCCGTCTTTCCACACACACTCCTCCATTAAAACAGGGGTTGGGGAGACAGGGGTTGGCAGCACGTGCCACTCTGTGTTTTGGAGCCTCTGGTCTCATTTCCAATCTTCTCTGGGACTTCTCATCTGTGATGTCATTGCATGGTGGGTCCAGTTGAACAGGCACCTCAGTCTTGATCAGGTGGGTCAAATCTAGCGAACCATTGAGAAGATGCTAATTTAAAATATTCGATAGAAAAATGAAATGGGGCATCACATTTCAGTTCCTTACCACTGAAGTCAGCAGTAACGATGAGATCGTTGTTCTTGAGGAAGTTCCTCCTGTGCAGATGCGAGTGGGAAATGAATGTGCTCCAGCCAAAGTCTTGACTGCGGAAGCATTTACAGCTGTCATCCCACACTGCTCCGGATGTGGCTGTTGGTTTGTTCCAACGGGCATGAGTGTCTTGAGTGGACAAAAAACCAAGTATATTCGTGTTTAACACATTGATGTCGGGGACACATTGCTGAAAATGTACAGACTTGGTCAAAACTAACAAAATTGTCAGAAATGGTAAAAGACTTAATTCTGTAGCTAATATCCTGCATGTGCTTGCAGCAGCCATAGACCAAAGTTAGCATTCATTTGAAGTTATTTTTCAGCCTACAGCAAATACAATATTTAGGCAGATATTTGCCTTAAGTGATTCACTGTGCACTGTTCTCCAGGAATTAGTCGAAGCGGTCTATAGTTTCTTGATTGTGAGGCAGATCATTCACAATTGTCATATCCTTTCAAGGTTTTCTTGACTGGAAATAAACCTTTGTATGACTATACTTCACTGCAGAGTCAGGTGATGTGTTCATTTTTAATAAGTTTAATTAGAATTGGCAGGTGTGTTTTGACCTTTGTAATTTAGGAAACCTTACCACTGAAGAGAATAATAGGACATCCCTGTTGCAATACGTCCTACTACTTATTCAGTAACTGTAGAGTTCCAAATCTCCTCTGTCATTAACAAAGACTGTGCTCCAGGAGCTTCATGACACGGTTTTCTGTGGCTTCTATGGCCAAGCAGCTCCTGTAGGTGTAATGCATTGGTGGGCCTGTGCTTGTGTCCATATTAGGGGAAGCAGAAAATATCAAAATTATCTGAATGGTCCCTCACTTCCACCAGTTGCACTTTGTATGGATTAGCATGTTCATCTTTTTAGTAAACACTCAGGCTCTGACCTTTTCCTACCTGTGGTGAAGCTTCTTGTGGACGACATCCTTAATTTAACGTCTGGTTCCTGGTCCATGACAACAATGGTTGCCTGTCTGTTTTGGGCTGGCCACTCCATCACTGCATCATTTTCACCACTGCACAGGTGTAAGGTCATACCAACATAGTCTGGGTAGTCACTGTGTCTTCCATTTGGGTAAACACTGATACCAAATGAGTAGCCCTCTGGGTTGTAGAAGCATATGCTTCTCAGCGCACTGCCAACGGGAACGGTGGCAAGAATACTGGTAAAGTTGTGGATTTGCCACACAGCACTTGGGCAAATGGTCTCAGTGAGAGTGATGTCATCAATTAAGATTGAGCCTGGTGAGGCAGATGATTCTCTAATGCCTTGGAATAAATAGTGGAACTTCTTTGTAACCTTGAGAGTCACTTGAGCTATTTTCCAAGTATCATCCCCATCACCTGAGAGACAAAAAGCAGGTGCCAAACTATTCTAATTCATACTTTATCATGTATCTGAAAGACAAAATTTGCAATACAAAGCTCCTTTGGGGTATTTTAGTGCATCGTACCTATAATGGTGTGGATCTTCTCAACACTGTGCACAGTCCCTGTCCCATCATCAGTCCTGATCCATATTACTAATTTATCCCCAGGTCCTCCAGTCATCTTGTAGAAGAACTGCAGGCATTGTTCGTCTCTTTTAGGGTAAAGGATACGTGGCTCCAGCAAAGCACTTTTGCCAGCATCACCCAAAGATGTATCGAACTTCATGAAATAGCCAGAATCTAAAAAGACATTTTAAAGAGATAAAGGCCAACAATCACTTCTCTGGTTCACAGAGTAAAATTAACCATTGCTGTTGGATTTTTTCCTCTGTCAACATTTATGACTGGCAGTCTTTTTCATATGAAATTTGCTCATCACCTCTGCAGCGTCCTGCCAGGGTATTATCTGTATCCACTGGACTGCTCAGCGTCTGAACCCTGTTTGCATTGTCTTCCTCATTCTGGATCATTCCACAAATGTTGATCAGTTCAAAGGAACACTGGTCCAACAGAGTAAGTATGTTGGCTGGAATAGAAATACTAACAACAGTCGGCTACAGAGCTGAAGTTTCGTTGATGTAATGATGTCATAAAATCTGACATAAAGTCGTTTTTTGCTGTGTCAGATAGGATTCTGACAAAGTCTATTCTGAATGAAAAAGTACAACTTCTAAAGTAAAATATCACTAATACTGGATGAAGAGTACTTGAAAGACAACTTTATAACCGCTTACAGAATGTCCACTAGCACCCAGTCTCTAACATTTAGACTGCAACGACAGGAAAGACTTACCACAGTCATACATGTGATTGAGTCTAGTGATGTCTACTTCACTCAAGTCCAACCGCTGGCCAATGACCTCATTAAAGTAGGGTATGGTGGTGGTGATTGTGGGGATGCTATTGTTCTTGTTGAAGGAGAATGGTCTGTAGTGCATGATCGACTCATAATCATAGGGCGTGTTCAGATCAGTGATGAAATCATCCTCATACTTATTGAAATTGTGCTCTTTTCCTGTGGCAAAAGCAACACTACCATTAACATGTGCAAGTTACATAATGAAACTATGACATTGACTCACAAAGAAAGAAGTAGAGCACATCATAGGTTTACTATACAAGCATAAGTGTCATTTTTCTCCTAACTGTATTTTATTATTTTACAATTGAATGGTGTCAATTTCCATTGTTACACCACCACAGCAAAGCGTCACGAATCCTGAAACTTTTTTAATGTCTTTACATAAAACATGCACAACTCTCAAACAATTTCAAATTTTTATCCAAGTCTTGGCAATTGAGACAAAAAGTGTTATGTAAGATGACACAATTCAAAAATGACTTGCATAACAATAATAACAATAATAATAATAATAATAATACGGTTAAGGTTGGGTTAATTGGAAACATTAAATTGCCCATAGGTGTGAATGCGGGAGTGAATATGAGTGTGAATGGTTGTTTGTCTCTATGTGTTAGCCCTGTGACAGACTTGTGACCTCTGCAAGCTGTTCCCTGCCTCTCCCCCTAAGAGAGCTGGGATAGGCTCCAGCGCCCCCCGCGACCCTGAAAAGGATAAGTTGGATAAGATGGTTAAGGTTAGGGTGCAGAGCTATGGTAGGGGTAATCACTACCCATTACTTAGACCTCAGCGGTTTGAAATTTTACAGTTTGAATAGCAAGTACATTTATTAGACTTGTGACTTGCAGTCTAAAGTACACAGAGTGGTAAGTAAAGCAGAAAAGTGTATATTTATGGCACTGTTTCCATAGGAATTAGACAGGACCTGCTAATCAAATGAACACAAGTAAATGTGAGCGCCTCCTTGAAAAGAAAACTTCTGGCAGTTTACTGATCTAAAGCATTCTGGTATGTGTTAACACAAGTCTTGCCAGGGAATTCATCCCAGGATCAGAGTGTGAAATGCTCAGAGAAACTGCAAAAAATACAAGTGCTACCTTTCTGACTCTACAAGCCTCAGCCTGTTAGATTTCAAGATACAAGATTCAAGAGCTTTATTGTCAATACAGTAGTATACCCAGTATACAGTGTACCGAAATACTGTTTCACACCAAGCCCCCCATGGTGCATTAATAAGTATATAAAAGATATATCTCCAAGACCTATAAAACTGGGATTTACAGATAAATAACGTGCTAAATTTCGGTAAAAGTAAGGGACACATCCTGCAGGAGCCTTCCTCTCTTCAGGAACTCTCTCTGCAGGAGGGGGAGATACAGGAGATGTGGAGGAAGATCTCAGCCTGGGCGTCTATTGTCTTGTGTAGTCTGGAAGATGAGTGGATGATGGGGTGGGTGCAGTTTTCTCTGTGGTGGGGTCAGGTGGACTGTCCCGGGCTCTGTGGGGCCGGGCGGCGTTGCTGCACTGGGCCCCGGTCTGGATGGACCTGGGCCCCCCCTTTCCCTGGCGGGTTGCAGAGTATGGGGGTGCCTACTGGGGTCAGCGGGGTAGCTGACCCCAGGGAGGGGTCACTTGCCCCTCCCTTCCTTCCCTCCCCATCTCCAGCTGCCTCCCTCTTCCCGCTCCACCACAATCACCCACACATGCAGGGCCTTGGGGTAGGGGTATGTCACCAGGGTGCAGAGGAGACACCCCCCCCCCCCCCTCTGTCCCCTTCTGGCTGCCTCTGCCTCAATTTTATCCCACAACTTAGACATTCACATTACTCACACTCTCATTACACATACATATAGGATCTTGGGGGTGGGCACGCTACACGGATTCCAATCACCATCAGGGTGTACACCTCACCCCTGGCGTCGCTGCCCACCTCTCAATTTTAAATACACATAGACATTGAGGGCTAGCAGGAGGGGCTATACGCTTACCTGCTGCTCTGGCAGGTAGCTCCATGCCCTCCTGGGTTTTGAATGCACCTTAGAACACACATACATCAACACTACATATGAGCGGGTGGAGGGAGTTTTGGAGTCTTCCTACACCCCCGTTCTCTGCGGCCTGCTGGAGCGGGGGGGCTAGGAGGAGGAGTTGGCCGTCCGACTGGGGTCTGGAATGTGGGGCCTCCCTGCTGCTGCGGAGTCGGGGCGGTCTGCTTCTCCCCACTGCAGGGAAAAGGGTAACACCACCTGGGTCTGGGCGCAGTTTCCCCCTCCAGGGGTAAGGGTACCTAGACCCGGGGCCTAGAGTACGCTTGGGGAGTGTGATTGTGTGTACAGTGTCTCTTTATGTCTGTCTCCTCGTTGGGTGAGTGTTGAGAGCATGAGGGTGGGAATGGATGTTTGTATCTGTGTGTGCCTGTATGTCTGTGTCTATATGTCAGGTTGGGTATCAGACCCCACCTCTCTGGGGACATCTCAGGCCCTCCAAGGTTGGTGGTCTCCCCCCACCACTTCCCTCAGACATCGGTGCATTGGTGGTTCTTTGTGTCCGGGGGTAGGCACCCAGGTACACACCGGCTCACTCCTTGGCGGCTGATTATCGGGGCATGGAGCCTGGGGCTCGCTCGGGCCACTTCGGGAATGGGGTGCCCTCGGCCTCTCGGCCCGGGGCTCAGTCACTCAGGCACAGCTGGATGCCGGCAGAGCTCACGGGCACGTCACTGCAACCCCCCCTGGCTTCTGCTCCGCGGCTGCTGAGTGACCCCTCATCTGGGACTCTCCTCAGCTCTTTCTGGGATAGTGGCGCGGCTGCCCCTCTGTTGGTCTTCCTTGGTCTCTTGTGTTCTGGGGGCCTCTGGACGTCTGGAGTTTTGATCTCCTCCATACCTGCGTCATGCCCTGGAGGACGGAGCGGTGGCCCCCCACACCCTCTAGCAGATCATTACATGAAGGAACCTTTTAAAAACAAGCGCGTTCATGCTCACAGGTGTACACTCGGGTGATCACACACACAAACTACACCCTTTTGGGCTCCTACCTCAAAGCACACTGTGCGCTGTCGATCTCACGTGCTGCACCATAATGTTTAATATTTAGTATTTACTGTCATATTCCCATATATCATTGTGATCTTGTTTATTACTCTCGTCTTCTTCTGCTTGCTTTCTTTTTTCTTTCTCAACAGGTGATCCAGGTGATCGATATGTATTTTTTTGTCTGCTTATTCTGTTGGTTTTTGTTTTTTGCCCTTTTCCCCCGTCCCTCTTCTCAGGTTTTTTTTCTTTCCCTCTTTCTTTCTCCCCTTTCTTTCCACCAGTCAAGTCTGTCCCGTATTCAGCAAGTGAAAATAAAATAAACAATAAAAGGTGAATCAGATGGACCATTACGGCAAGGCTGGGATGGTCCATTTGGTAAATCTGTTGGGCATCTTTCTTCACCTTTAGACAATAATTCTGATGGCAAAAGAACCAAATGGGACAGGTTAAAAAAAAAAAGTAATACAGAAATAAAATAGCTTACATACTGAGATTTGTTGTTGTAATGATTAACTCAGAGTGAACTGAGTCCCAAATCACCTTTAAACACTGAATAATTCTGCATCGATTCTCCTAGACCATGTGTCTGCAAAACCAACTAAATGTAGCAAAAGCAAAATTTAATTCATTTGAATTTAACAGCACTGGAAGAAAGAAGAAGAAGAACAAAAGATTTCAATTTAAAAAAAAAGTAAGGGATAAAAAAGGTACTAATTACTAACTATACAATACTATACAAAGCTATAATAACTATACAATACTAACTGTACGATAACCAAAGACAGGACAAAGTCAATACAAAGTGGATTGTGCAGTAGGTATTGAATACCAGGTTCAAATTATTGTCAGGATATTGTAGACGAGACAGGACGAAGACATGTGCAAGTTGCAAAATCTGCAAATATAGTATAATTTAGATGGGTGTTCAGTAACACTGTAAAATAATTAGGAAAAGACTGAACAACTGTGACTGGTTTGTAAGGGTTTGTAAGGTGAAAGCCTCTTCTAGCTAAAAAGGACATGGCAGCATGGCTTAGCTTTACAAAGTTATATCTAAACAAACAAACAAGATTTCTGGAACAACATTCTTTGGAGATAAGACCTCAAAATTGAGAAGTTTTGGTGTAATGCATAGCACCACATCTGGCAAAAAATAAACACAGCAGATCAGCACAAACACCTCACACTAACTGTCAAGCACAGTGGTGAATGGGCTTGTTTCGCAGCCGAAGAGCCTGAACAACTTGCAGTCCTCTATATACCAAAGTGTTCTAGAGTCAAATGTGATGCTGGAAAGTTTTAAGTAATATAAAAAATATGGGTGGGTTTTGATTATCGATTTTCCAATTAAAATTGATTCTAGCTTGAATAACGTGATATCGAGTCATTAAAACCCTGAATCGATTTTTAAATATAGATGTATTTTGCCCGAAACGCCGGAATCTCTGGAATATCTCACCTCACAAAATTTCGACAACCCGCCGACACATCAGAAAAAGTGAGATGTCGGATTTCTTACCCGACAGCATGTACATGGACACTACGTCAGTGCTGAAAGCCGACAGCTCACAGATTCTGATATATCGGCGGGTCCGAGCATTGTGTTTACGTCTTTTTTTGGGGGGCTAGATTATGAAGCTGTAGGCTTTGTCTCTCTCGAGCCAAATTTGACTGAACCAGCAGTGAAAGAAGATCCAAACTATGCTTCACATTTCGCTTCACATAAGCATGGTCGTGAATTCTCTCTTACTTTTCCTGTTTTGCTTCCACCACCATAAAATCACACTTCCTGCACAGCTCTCTCTCTCTCTCTCTCTCTCTCTCTCTCTCTCTCTCTCTCTCTCAGTGTACTTCAAGAAGAGTTTCCCATCTAAAAATCTATGTTTTCTGCATTATTTGCTTGTTTATTACGCACAAGTCTACCATTGTGTGTACAGAACTGTTGGTCACTGTGTTGCTGTTGTTTTGTTTAATTTAACTAACTTCCGAGATAGGGTGAGAAGTTCAGCCATCCGGGAGGGGCTCAGAGTAGAGCCGCTGCTCCTCCACATCGAAAGGAGCCAGTTGAGGTGGTTCGGGCATCTGATAAGGATGCCTCCTGGGTGAGGTGTTCCTGGCATTTCCCACCGGGAGGAGGCCCCGGGGCAGACCCAGGACGCGCTGGAGAGATTATATCTCTCGGCTGGCCTGGGAACGCCTTGGTGTTCCCCCGGATGAGCTGGAGGAGGTGGCTGGGGAGACGGAGGTCTGGGCTTCTCTGCTTAGGCTGCTGCCCCCGCGACCCGACCTCGGATAAAGCGGTTGAGGATGGATGGATGGATGGATGTCTGAGACAAAATTTCCCCGAATCGAATCGAATTGTAGACCTTGTGAATCTGAATTGAATCGATTCTAGAAATCAGTGATGATACCCAACCCTAATAAAAAATTAATAATCAAATACTTATATCTTTCATGAAAATGCAAATAATTTATAATTATAACTTTTTTGAAATGCATTTTTCTAGATTTTTGTTGTTGTTATTTTTCTGTCTCTCACAGTTCAAACAAACTAGGGCTGGGTATCGTCACTGATTTCTAGAATCGATTCAATTCCGATTCACAAGGTCCCGAATCGATTCAATCCACGATTCGATTTAATTCGATTCAATTCGATTCGATTTGAATCTGGGAACTTTTGACAGTCAGAAATATTATAATTCACATCAGTACATTTACATATTGTTGTATCAATAAAAAGAAAGCTGACACACGCAAGACTTTATCAAAGGTGTGAGCGTCACAGCAGATGCCTTTGTGTCAAAGTAGCTGAAGATAAAACACAGAAAAACATGAAGGTGATTTTCCTGGCCTGGGATTTTATAAAAAATATTCTGCAGTACATCAAAAACGAAAGAAAACCATTAATCAACATATGAACATTACCTCTGACGTTACAGCGGTTTTATTAGAGACACGGCTAAGCGTATTGCATTTTGCATAATTTTAAAATGTTCAAATTGGTTCAGTATTGAACAGCAGAAAAAAGTTTTTTTTTCGGAAGAATGTAAAAGGAAAGAAAAAACAGCGTCCGTCAGCGCTGTAAACAACGGTAGACTTGTGCGTAACAAGCAAGCGAATAATGCAGAAAACAGATTTTTAGACGGGAAACTGTTCTTGAAGGAGAGAGAGAGAGAGAGCTGTGCATCGTGGTGGAAGCAAAACAGTAAAAGTCAGAGTGAATTCATGACGATGTTTATGTGAAGTGTAGTTTGGATCTTCTTTTGCTGCTGGTTCGGTCAATATTGTTTGGAGAGAGATAAAACTAACAGCTTTAGAATCAGCGCAAAAAGGGCGTGAACACAAAGCGCGGACCCGGCGACAGATCAGAACCAGCGAGCTGTCGGCTTTAAGCCCCGACCGTGAGAAAGGCGACATCTCACTGATTCTGATCCGTGGGTCCGCGCTGTGTGTTTACATCTTTGTGCAGAATCCGTGTTTCTGCTCTCATTTACTGTCTTAGCTGTTTGGTGGTTGTTGAAATTTTGTGAGATTTCACCAGAGATTCTGGCATTTCGGGCAAAATAAATTTATAAATTTCAGGATTTTAATGAATCGATTTTACGTTATCCAAGCCAGAATCGATTTTAATCGATAAATCGATTATAAAAACCCACCCCTAAAACAAACCTATTATTTAAATTATAGACTCATAATTTCTTTGTTAAATTCAAATTCAAATTCAAATTTTATTTGTCACATACACAGTCATACACAGTACGATATGCAGTGAAATGCTTATACAACTGCTCGTGACCTAAAGAAAAAAGAAAAGGCTATGAATAAGATAGGAAATAAATATGAAAAATTAAAAAGGGTAAATTTAACTAGGAAGGAATAAAATAAAATATATATATATATATGAGTTTGTTGAAAATAGAATAACTGTACAACACAAATTAGAATGAAGGGCAAATTTAACTGGGAAAGAATAGGATAAAATATATATGGATTAAAGTTTAAAATAAAATAACTGTACAGCAAAATACACAATACACAGTATAGAAATATATAAGAGTGTATGAAGAAATATAAATATATATACAATACCAGCAGCATTTTACAAGTATTAAATGGAAATGAAGAAATATAATGTCCAGTGTTGTGCAAACCACATTGTAGGTGTCTTGTGCAGTGCAAATGTGCTTAAAGTGATTAAGTGTAAACAAAGCCCAGACTGTCCAGTGTGTGTATGTAAGAACCATATGTGTGGGTCAGTACTGTGTGGTGGTGTGATTGAGAGACCGTATCGCCTGCGGGAAGAAGCTCCTCCTCAGTCTCTCTGTGTTGGTCTTCAGGGAGCGGAATCGCTTCCCTGACCTCAACAGAGAGAACAGTCCGTTGTTGGGATGGCTGAGGTCCTTCACGATCTTCCTGGCCTTGGTCCAGCACCGCTTGTTGTAGATTGAGTGCAGGTCAGGGAGCTCGGAGCGGATGGTGCGCTCAGCTGATCGCACAACCCTCTTTAGAGCTCATCTGTCCTGCATGGTGCTGTTCCCGAACCAGGTTAGGATGTTTCCCGTCAGGATGCTTTCTATGGTGCACAAGTAAAAGTTCCTGAGCACCTTGGAGGGCAGTCGGAAGTCTCTCAAGCGTCTGAGGTGGTAGAGACGCTGTCGGGCCTTTTTCACTACGCTGTTGATGTGACAGGACCATGACAGGTTCTGCGTGATGTGAACTCCGAGGTATTTGAAGCTGTCCACTCTCTCCACTGGGCACTCGTTGATGACGGGGGTCTGGTAGTTCCTCTCCTGCTTAGTTAGTGAGCAAACTTACAAAATCAGCAGGGTTTCAAATACTTTTTTCTTTGACTGTATATGATATAAAAGATTAAGCAGTAAATGAAGCAATCAATTATGTTCTTATGCAGTTGGTCACTAGTCAAAGATGGGTACCCTTCTAATGGAGGAATGTAGACTTATCACCTCAATGTTGTTAAAGTTGTAGCTCCTGAATAAAACTTAAGATTAAATAATTTTGACCCACCTTCTTCTATCTGGTCCCACCAGATTATAATGGAGTCGTCTCCATCTGAACGAGACTGCTCGTGATAGAAGCCCAGAGCGTGGAGGAGCTCGTGCTCCACAGTAGCCTTAGTGTCACACCCAGCCCCGATGGACACATTCTGGCCTTTTTTATCATCACCAACATAGGACCAGCATCTGAGATGTTAAAAGATATGTTTTAATATCAACATTTAAAAAAAAACTTGGGTGAAGTTGCAGAGTTCTAAAGATAATTTTATCTCATCAGCACTTCCTAATCTTTTTATGACACCTCAAGTTTAATGACCTAAGAGCTTGCCCCATAAAATTGAGTAACAGTCGTGGTCACTCCTGTGTCAAAGTGTGTGTAGCAGAGCTCACCCAGAGAGCTTCGTGAAAGAGATGTAAGTGGTCTCTCCCTCATAGGGCTTGAAGTCCACACAGGATCTCAAATGGTACTCTTCAAAAGCCTGGAGAATCACACCTTTAGCATTCAGGTCTACAGCAAAAGAAATTTATTTCCCAATCAGTACACTTCCTTTGAAATTTCTTCTGGTTGAAATGTTTTCTACACTGTAAAAACTCATCTATAGAATTTACCCAATAAATCTGAGGTAACAATTTGCATAGCCTTTTTTGTGGTTTATTTAGTTCAATATATTGTGTATAAAATAGCTTCAATAAAAACCTAAGAAATACTTAATTAAATTGGGTAAAATTTACCCCATATTTATGTATACATTCAACAGCTACTTACTCATTGAAATTAGGTAAAATTATCTCTTGTTTGCTAGTTGGTAATACCTGATAATTACTATCCATCCATCTATCCATCCTCATCCGCTTTATCCGAGATCGGGTCGCGGGGTCGGCAGCCTAAGAAGAGAAGCCCAGACCTCCCTCTCCCCAGCCACCTCCTCCAGCTCATCCGGGGGAACACCAAGGCGTTCCCAGGCCAGCCGAGAGATATAATCTCTCCAGCGCGTCCTGGGTCTGCCCCGGGGCCTCCTCCCAGTGGGACATGCCCGGAACACCTCACCCAGGAGGCGCCCAGGGGGCATCCTTGTCAGATGCCCGAACCACCTCAACTGGCTCCTTTCGATGTGGAGGAGCAGCGGCTCTACTCTGAGCCCCTCCCGGATGGCCGAACTTCTCACCATATCTCTAAGGGAGAGGCCAGCCACCCTTCGGAGGAAGCTCATTTCTGCCGCTTGTATCCGCGATCTCGTTCTTTCGGTCACTACCCACAGCTCGTGGCCATAGGTGAGGGTCGGGACGTAGATCGACCGGTAAATTGAGAGCTTCGCTTTTACACTCAGCTCCCTCTTCACCACGACGGACCGGTGCAGCGTCCGCATCACTGCAGCCGCAGCACCAATCCGTCTGTCGATCTCCGGCTCCCTTCTCCCATCACTCGCGAACAAGACCCCGAGATACTTAAACTCCTCCACTTGGGGCAGGAACTCATCCCCGACCCGGAGTGGGCACTCCACCCTTTTCCGGCTGAGAACCATGGCCTCAGATTTGGAGGTGCTGATCCTCATTCCCGCTGCTTCACACTCGGCTGCGAACTGTTCCAGTGCGAGCTGGAGGCCCCCACCCGATGAAGCCATCAGAACCACATCATCCGCAAAAAGCAGAGATGAGATTCTGAGGCCACCGAAGTGAAAGCCCTCCGCCACTTGGCTGCGCCTAGAAATCCTGTCCATAAAAATTATGAACAGAACCGGTGACAAAGGGCAGCCCTGGCGGAGCCCATCACCCACCGGGAACGAGTCCGACTTATTGCCGGCAATGTGAACCAAACTCTTGCAACGTTTGTATAGGGATCGAATGGCCCGTAGCAATGGGCCAGACACCCCATACTCCCGCAACACCTCCCACAGGACACCCCGAGGGACACGGTCGAATGCCTTCTCCAAGTCCACAAAACACATGTAGATTGGTTGGGCAAACTCCCATGCACCGCATGATTTGCGGGCCATTAATGCTATTTTGAAAACTAAAACTGTGCCAGTTCCTAATCCATTTACTGCAATGACAAATCTCTCCCCAGATCAGCGTTGGTTTACATGCATTGACCTGGCAAATGCCTTCTTTTGTTTACCTTTGCACCACTCTCTGCATGATGTGTTTTCTTTCTCTTACAGGGGTCAACAGTTAAGGTATACTCGGTTGCCACAGGGATTTGCTCTGTCACCGGGGATTTTTAACCAGATGTTGAAGCAGACGTTGGAACCATGTGTGATGCCGGCTGGCTGCACTCTGGTTCAATATGTTGATGACCTCCTGATTGCCGCTCCCACGGCAGACGCTTGCTTTCAGGCCACCATGACCGTGCTCAGGAGACTGGCAGAGGCGGGCTTTAAAGTGAGTAAAGACAAATTACAGTTGGTGAGACCACAGGTGACTCTTTTAGGGAGAGAGGTGAAACAGCATATGGTGGGGATGATGGCAGCTCATAGAAGTGCCATTCTCTCCCACCCGCGGCCGGAGACTGTGAAAGAGATGCTTTCCTTTTTAGGTCTCACAGGCTACAGCCGGCAGTACATTCCAGACTATGTGGGCCGCACTAAGCCTTTGCGTGACTTGGTGAAGCAGCATGGAATGAGAGACCTGACTGCTAAGTTGAACTGGACTACTGAAGCTGAACAATGCTTTATTTCTCTGAAACAGGACCTTTCTCGAGCAGTAGATTTAGCTGTGCCAGATTACAACAGGGACTTCTTCTTAGATGTTTCTGAAACAAAAGGGGTGGTGAATGGCGTTTTGTTTTAGAAAAAAAGGGGGAGGTAGACAGGTTTTGATGTACATCAGTGTATGCTTAGACAACATGGAGAAAAGGCACCCTACATGTACCCAGCATGTAGCTGGAGTGGCAAAGGCCATCCAGAAAGTAGCACATATAGTTAGAGGACACCCACTGAGAGTGTTAACAACACACAGTGTGGTGGCTTATGTTAACTCACAGGCCTTCACCATGACCCCACTTAGACAACAGAGGCTCAGCAAAGTGCTGGAGGCCCCAAATTTGACTTTTACACATGAAGGGATAAACATGGCAGACCAAATGGGGTCAGGGGAACTGCACGACTGCGCTCAGGCGGTCTGGAAAGAAGAGAAGACAAGACCAGATCTCAAAGCGGAAGCCATGGAAGGAGCAGAGGATCTCTTCACAGATGGCTGCTGCTTTAGGGACGAGAAGGAGGGGCTCAAGGCAGGCTATGCAGTGGTAAGTAAAAGAGGGGAGCAGCTGGAGGTGATCAAAGCAGCAAAGTTGGAAGGGCAGCAGTCAGTGCAGAGAGCAGAGGTGATTGCACTGATTGAAGCCCTTAAATATGCTCAAGGAAAGAAGATAAACATTTACACTGATTCAGCCTATGCCTTTGGAGCCGCACATGTGGAGCTGGGTCAGTGGAAGAGAGCTGGATTCCTCACTACCAATCAAAAACCAATCAAACATGAGAAGGAGATGAGGGCGCTGGAAGAGGCGCTGGAAGGACCCCTGGAGGTGGCAATAATAAAGTGCAAGGGACACGACGATTCGGCCACCTGGGTTGCTCGAGGTAATCGAGCAGCACTAAAAGCTCTTGTCTTAAGTTTTACATCACAGGTGACTGCGGGCAAAGGACAGGAGCAGACGGTGCCAGACGCGAAGTGGGTGTGGCTGAAAGTTTACAAACGGAAGTGGAACGAGCCCAGGTGGACAGGTCCGTTTGAGGTGGGGACCAGGACCTCACACGCAGTTCAGCTGAAGGGGAAAGGTGAAACCTGGTACCACTGGAGCCAGTGTGCTGTAGCTGAAGAGCCTAAGCGGTCGGAGAGGCTCTTGGCAAAAGAAAAGAGGGGGAACTCGGCTGAGACCCCTCACATGGATCCCAGCCCAGGGACAGAATAAATCCCTGATCCATGCAACGACTGAAGGGTAGTCTACCCCGGAAGTCGAAGAAAGAAGAGCAACAGAGGATCGCATAACCCAGAAGATAAAGGTGGTTTTATAAAATAAGTGAAAAGTGAAAACTATATTGGATAAAGAGGGATAAGATAAGAAAAAAACAAAACAAAACAAGATGGGGTTATGGGGAAATTGGAAAGAAATGGTAGTGTTAGGAGCGATGGCTGTTGTTATTGTAACTGTGATTTTTCTTTTAAGTGAATTGCCCAGAGACAGACCCGAATCCACTCTGGCGACTCCACCATCACAGGCCACGGCGAAGCGAACCAAACGCAGTGAAACAGGTAAATCAGATGAGTGTTTGGATTATTATGGCGGTATAGAGTTGGACTACATTAAAGGGTCCACTACCTCGTATACATTCGACCTTTGTGCTGTCATTAAATGTAAAGGCTTAAACAGTTCATGGCGGGGATATGATGTCTGGGTAGGTTACAATCCAATGGTAGATATAGAGTGTAATAATCAGAAGCTTGGCTACCCCTGTCACGCTTATTGGAAGGGCCCGTGTGAGTACTGGTCTATCATAGTGGAGTATTCTGGCACGTGGCGCCCGTACAAGGACACCACGTGGCAGAAGCTTGGGTTTCAGCGGGACTTCTCAGCTGGGCAGAACCCGTTGACCCTCTCACTGAATCGTTGGTATGACACTGTGTGGCCCGCCCGATCTGTGGTGTATTTATTTATAGGTGCAGATGTCTCAGGGAAGGATCCATACGGTTTGGTTAAAATTAATTTTAGAGATTTTGCACACGTTGTGGCTGAAATAACTGTATCAACACCTCCCCCACCATTGCCACTGTCTGAATCGGCCGCACAAATAATTGAGGTAGATTATACAAGACTCAAACCTAAACAGCTCATTTCAATGGCCACTGGCTACCGTGACAGTAATTTATGGTTGGACTGGCTTATTCAAAATGCTAGGGAACAGAATGTTTCAGATTGTGTGGCGTGCGCAGCTGCCCGCCCACATCTTTTCACAGAACCGGCTCCTTTACATCCCGAAGACCAGTGGGGATTTGAGTGCATGCTCAGACTCACTAGAGAAGCGGTTTCTGAAGGTAATTGTACTACATTAGCAAGTTTGTTTCCACCAATAGGTAATGATACTGTACTTGGTCCCTTCACGCCAAGAAGAGCCAACTACACGTGTTTTAACTTTACTGTGTCTTTCCCTGACAGACATGAGCATGAGGCCGGGGAGATTAACGCTGATTGGTGCACTGTGACGTACCTGGCCAGAGGAAAGTTATCAAGAGACACCGGCACCGAAATAGGCCTGTGGGCACGTGCTGGTTTGTATTATTATTGTGGTGGGTACAGATTGTATGTTAGAATTCCTAGTGGGACTTCTGGTCTCTGTGCCATGGTACGTTTAGGTGCACCTCTTGTTTTAGTAGGTGAAAGGGGGTGCGGCTGGCTAAGCCCGGCACCGCTCAATTGACAGCCAGGCGGAGACGTCATGTTTGGCCAAACGGTCACCAGGATCGTTTGACCTTACAATAGGATCACCAACATAGATGCTATTGGAGTGCCTAGAGGTGTGCCTAATGAATTTAAGTTAGCGGACCAAATTGCTGGAGGATTTGAAAATCTCCCAATAATTTCTGCATTTTTCCAGTAACTCCAAATAAGAATGTGGATCATATTAATTATGTGCATTATAATGTCCTGAGACTGGCGAACCTTACCAGGGATGCGGTTGAAGGGCTTGCTGAACAGTTGGGTCCAACATCTTTAATGGCAGTACAAAATCGGATGGCGTTAGACATGTTGTTGGGAGAAAAAGGGGGCGTTTGCGCGATGTTTGGGGATATGTGTTGCACTTTTATTCCAAATAACACAGCTCCGGATGGCTCTTGACCGAGCGTTGGAAGGCCTGAGGACGTTGTCCATCACAATGCATGAGCATTCAGGAGTGGATAACTCACTGGAAGAGTGGATGACCTCTGTCTTTGGGCAATGGAAAGGTTTTATTATGTCAATTATGGTTTCTTTGTCTGTTTTTATTGCAATATTAGTGACGTGTGGGTGTTGTTGTGTGCCTTGTATCAGAGCCTTGCTTGTAAGACTCATCAATCGTGCTGTGGGAGAATCTGATACAAAGGCAGACACCATGTTGCTACTTTTGGGAAATGGGGAGTCACAGTATGAAAACATTATGGTGAAAGATTTAGTTTAGTTTCATCTGCCGTAGGGCAGATAAAAAAAGGGGTTTGTAGGGATGTTTAGCTTATTTTAGAGAACACGTAGGAATGTTTAGTTTGCTTTAGAGTTTAGAAATGTGTTAAGATAGAATGTAGAATTAATTCAATTCAATTTTCAATTCAATTTTATTTATATAGCGCCAAATCACAACAAAAGTCGCCTCAAGGCGCTTTATATTGTACAGTAGATAGCACAATAATAAATACAGAGAAAAACCCAACAATCATATGACCCCCTATGAGCAAGCACTTTGGCGACAGTGGGAAGGAAAAACTCCCTTTTAACAGGAAGAAACCTCCGGCAGAACCAGGCTCAGGGAGGGGCGGCCATTGCTGCGACCGGTCGGGGTGAAAGAAGGAAAACAGGATGAAAGACATGCTGTGGAAGAGAGACTAGTAACAGATATGATTCGATGCAGAGAGGTCTATTAGCACATAGTGAGTGAGAAAGGTGACTGGAAGGGAAAAAACTCAATGCATCATGGGAATCCCCGGCAGCCTACGTCTATTGCAGCATAACTAAGGGAGGATTCAGGGTCACCTGGTCCAGCCCTAACTATATGCTTTAGCAAAAAGGAAAGTTTTAAGCCTAATCTTGAAAGTAGAGATAGTGTCTGTCTCCCGAATCCAAACTGGAAGCTGGTTCCACAGAAGAGGGGCCTGAAACTGAAGGCTCTGCCTCCCATTCTACTTTTAAATACTCTAGGAACAACAAGTAGGCCTGCAGAGCAAGAGCGAAGTGCTCTAATAGGATGATATGGTACTACAAGGTCATTAAGATAAGATGGGGCCTGATTATTTAAGACCTTGTATGTGAGGAGCAGGATTTTGAATTCAATTCTGGATTTAACAGGAAGCCAATGAAGGGAAGCCAAAACAGGAGAAATATGCTCTCTCTTTCTAGTCCCTGTCAGGACTCTTGCTGCAGCATTTTGGATTAGCTGAAGGCTTTTCAGCGAGTTTTTAGGACATCCTGATAATAGTGAATTACAGTAGTCCAGCCTGGAAGTAATAAATGCATGAACTAGTTTTTCAGCATCACTCTGAGACAGGATATTTCTAATTTTAGAGATGTTGCGCAAATGGAAGAAAGCAGTCTTACATATTTGTTTAATATGTGCATTGAAGGACATGTCCTGGTCAAAAATGACTCCAAGGTTCCTCACAGCATTACTGGAGGCCAAGGTAATGCCATCCAGAGTAAGAATCTTCTTAGATACCATATTTCTAAGATTTTCAGGGCCGAGTACAATAACCTCAGTTTTATCTGAATTAAGAAGCAGAAAGTTAGCGGCCATCCAGGTCTTTATGTCTTTAAGACATTCCTGCAGTTTAACTAATTGGTGTGTGTTATCTGGCTTCATGGATAGATAGAGTTGCGTGTCATCTGCATAGCAGTGAAAATTTATGCTATGTCTTCTAATGATGCTGCCTAAGGGAAGCATGTATAATGTAAATAGAATTGGTCCTAGCACTGAACCCTGTGGAACACCATAATTGACCTTAGTGTGTGAAGAGGACTCTCCATTTACATGCACAAATTGGAGTCTATTAGATAGATATGATACAAACCACTGCAGTGCAGTACCTGTAATACCTACAGCATGTTCTAATCGCTCTAATAGGATATTATGGTCAACAGTATCGAACGCAGCACTGAGGTCTAGCAGGACAAGCACAGAGATGAGTCCACTGTCAGAGGCCATAAGAAGATCATTTGTAACCTTCACTAAAGCTGTTTCTGTGATGTGATGAGCTCTGAAACCTGACTGAAACTCTTCAAATAAGCCATTCCTCTGCAGATGATCTGTTAGCTGTTTGACAACTACTCTTTCAAGGATTTTTGATATGAAAGGAAGGTTGGAGATTGGCCTATAATTAGCTAAGACAGCTGGGTCTAGAGATGGCTTTTTAAGTAAAGGTTTAACTACAGCCACCTTGAAGGCCTGTGGTACATAGCCGATTATTAGAGATAGGTTGATCATATTTAAGATTGAAGCATTAATTAATGGCAGGACTTCTTTGAGCAGTTTTGTAGGAATGGGGTCTAAAAGACACGTTGATGGTTTGGAGGAATTAATTATTGAAGTTAACTCAGAAAGATCAATTGGAGAAAGAGAGTCTAACTTAACATCGATGGTACTAAAAGTAGCTGTAGATAATATTACATCTGTGGGATGATTATTGGTAATTTTTTCTCTAATGATAAAAATTTTATTTGTGAAGAAGTTCATGAAGTCATTACTAGTTAACGTTAAAGGGATGGTTGGCTCAGTAGAGCTCTGACTTTTTGTCAGCCTGGCTACAGTGCTGAAGAGAAACCTGGGGTTGTTCTTATTTTCTTCAATCGGTGACGAATAGTAAGATGTTCTGGCTTTGCGGAGGGCTTTCTTATAAAGCAGCAAACTATTTCTCCAGGCTAAATGATGATCCTCTAAATTTGTGACACGCCATTTCCTCTCCAGCTTACGAGTTATCTGCTTTAGGCTACGTGTTTGAGAATTATACCACGGAGTCAGGGACTTTGGATTTGAGGCCTTAGTTTTCACAGGAGCTACAGTATCCAGAGTCGTACATAGTGAGGAGGTAAAATTATTAACAAGATAATCGACCTCTGTTGGAGTAGCGTTCAGATAGCTGCTCTGCTCTATGTTGGTACAGGGCATTGAAGACGATAACAGTGGGTGGATTATATTCTTAAACTTAGTTACAGCACTTTCAGAAAGACATCTACTTTGATAAAGTCTACTCTCCACTGCTGTGTAATCAATTATTGTAAATGTAAATGTTATCAGGAAATGATCAGACAGCAGAGGGTTTTCAGGAAACACTGTTAAATGTTCAGTTTCTATGCCATACGTTAAAACAAGATCTAGAGTGTGATTAAAGTGGTGGGTGGGTTCTTTTACATTTTGAGAGAAGCCAATTGAGTCTAATAACAGATTAAATGCGATGTTGAGGCTGTCGTTTTTAGCATCTACATGGATGTTAAAATCACCCACAATAATTATTTTATCTGAGCTGAGCACTAAATCAGATAAAAAGTCTGAGAAATCAGAGAGAAACTCTGTGTAAGGCCCAGGTGGACGATAGATGATAACAAGTAAGACTGGTTTCTGAGTTTTACAGCTGGGGTGGACGAGGCTAAGCATCAGGCTTTCAAATGAATTAAAAGTC
>JAQSNX010004787.1:0-71157 GCA_029532605.1 Oreochromis grahami | reverse complement strand
CATTCAAATGTTTATCGGATACTTACCACAGCCTTCATAACACCAATAACTTGCAGCAGCTGAAACGGAAACACAGCAAATATGAGCTTCGAATAATGCTGATTCACATCCTGGATAAACTGTGGCTTGTTTTTATAAACATGTAAAAGTGACATGAGGGAGAAAGTGAAGTATTGTATGTTTATGTTCAATATGAGTGGGACAGGTTGGTGCTAATCATTATAAAAGTAAAGCATTTTACTCACCACATTTTGTCAAAGCCCAGAAACCCATGTACAGCACAAGGGTGGGATAATACATCTTCAAGGGGGAAAAAAACCCAATCATCAATAACAAAAAAAATAAATCACTTTAGATTTGAGATTTTAGGAAAGAGGAAGCATCTCAGTATTGTTCTCAGTGGAATTTTAGTTTATTCTATTAAGATAGAATAAATTTAAAACAAGCATCACAAAACCCTAAAATGATCACTTAGATGAGATTTGTGATCCTCATTCTTTTACAAAACTCCATGAAGAAGCTGTCAAGATTAGACAACTGTTCATATTACTGTACTCAGGGTTAAAAGTTTGACAAATCATCATACCTTCACTCTTCCAGTCTCTGGGTTCCAAGTCTTATGAAGTGATGTGTTGGTTTCAAGTCTCAGATTAAAAACTTTTGTCCACTTTCAATGAGTCCATCAGTGAGAAAGGGGTAAGAAACTGCTCCAGTACACTTCAAGATACGTCTGTCTGTCTGTCTGTCTGTCTGTCTGGAATTCAAAAATAAGCACAGATCCAGGCAGGTGCAATTAGACGGGATTTTAATGAACACATGTGAGTCCGACCGCTGTGCAGATTTCAGCGTCGGACTAACTTACAATACCGTAATTGTCGGGCTATAAGCCGCTACTTTTTGCACAAGCTTTGAACCCTGCGGCTTTTAGTCAGGTGCGGCTTTTCTATGGATTGTCCATGATTTTTGTGACATCGTAAGAGGATTTGTTTTGTTTGTTACGCTGCTGTACGGCACTACGTTGCTTGGCGGAAGGGCATGTGATCAGACACACAGTATCGGGGTTCAAGAGTGGTATGTTGGTCACATGTCCATCCGCCAGGCAACATAGTGCCGTTGCAAGTAAGCACGAAAAACAAACTTCAAAGTAGCGCTCGCGTTCAGTGTGAGGCGTGGATGACGAGCGCGATAAACTTGCGAAAAGCAAGTTGTGCTCAACTCCACCCGTGGATTCTGACAGCGTGGAAAGTGTGAAAACATCCACGATCACCAACGGATTTCGAAGGGCTGGACTGCTGCATGATGGAGAGGAGGGACACCGCCACTGCCCTTCTGAGGGTGTTCGACTCTGACACTGACAACGAGGATTTGTTTGGTTTTGAAAGTGACAACGAAGGAAAGAAGCTGAGAGTGGATGACGTAGCTATCCTGAGCCTGTTTGTATCCGACACTGGAAGAAGAGGACTTTGGTGGTTTTAGTGCGCAGGAAGATGGTGGTGAATGACTGACTTTTCTTCTTGTTAAAGCCGTGTCACTGAACCTGAGCCTAAAAGGTTGGCTGAATCTATTTTGCTGGTGTGCTGTAGGTTATTGTTATGTACTACATTTGTTACTCATTTATGAAGCACAGTACATGTTTCGTACTTGTAATTACAGTACTTGTACATATACCTAAAAAGTTATGCAAATATGTACCCCTAATTTGTTTTTCAAAATATTAATAAAAGGGGTGTGTCTCCAAACACCCATCTCTTTCCTGACAATTCCCTTTGTGCATATTCTCTTTACATATGATAAATCAACATTGAAACACCTGCGGCTTTTAGTTAGGTGCGGCTAATGTATGTACAAAACAGGATTTTCCCCTGATTTTAGCTTGTGCAGCTAATATTCAGGTGTGCTTTGTAGTCCAGGAAATACGGTAATTAGACAAAGGTTTTATAGGGTAGGATAACAAAGCCCCCTTTGCAAAGCAGACAAAAGCCGCTTTACGTCAACCCAAAACCACAATGACTTTTAACATAGTTTAAAACAGAACATTGTCTTCGCGCCGAAGCCAGATGCTTCCTGTCTCCATCCTCGGACGCTTATCTTCTGGAACATCTGGTGTACTTCCTGGAACAGACTAACACGTACGCCTCGACTTTGCAGCCATAGCAAAACGTCATTAAATTCTTGCCTACTAAATGAGTCTAATTTGTGTGTGTCGTGCACGTGCGGGGGGCTGTGCTGCGTGCTGTGTACGTACGTGTCATGACCTCTCCACTATTTGTGTCTGTATGTGTATGTCTCGTCTGTCTGTGCGTGCAGAGTTTGCATGTGCTCTCTGAACCTTAGTTGACCTCAACTTAAAAAGGGTCACCACACACTTATAACATTACTCTGACCCTCTCTAGAAATGCCAGCTCCCCCTCAGAACACTCCATGGGTAAAGTCAGGTTCTTCCTTGGTCCCTCTCTCGTGGAAATCTGGCCTCCTGCAAAGGATAGAAAACACCCTCTCCTCCTACGGCTCTAACTTACTCTGTTCCTCAAGTGCTCTCTTTATTCAAACTTGATTTAACCTATTATTACTCAAAACATGAACCTAATTGCGTATTCGTATTCGTAACATTACTCAGCCTATGTAAAAGTCTCAAAGCACTGCTTGCACGTCTCTGCATGTGTTTGCTGTTGCTCCCCTATTTTCCCTTATCTGATCATCCACATCCTGTACACAAAACTGCCGCTGCTGCAAGGGCCTACCTCTCATCTAAAGTCACCTATCACAAGAAAATGTATCAAGAAAATCATTATAACTGCTTATTCTACTAAAGGATCAAAAAACAACCACTTTAATCACTAAGTGTAAGCACATAATTAATTACTCCTCCATAAATTTCATCATAGCTTTCATCATAGCTAAAAGCTGAACTCTAATCTGTATTTTGGAACTCACATTTCCTGTGTTATAACCTGTAATAATATATCATTTTATTTCTTTTTGCTGCTCGTAATGTAATGATTCACTCTAATTTATACTTTACCAAACTTAACCAACATATATAAGCCTCCTCCCTTTGCTTCTGTTTTAAGCAAAAACTTGGTCACTTCAACAAGCATTTGTTATTCCTGTAACTGCATTTTTATATAATAAGACTAATTTTTTTCAGGTTCCTGGACACATCATTCTGTGAACAATTCAACCAGAAACTTGCCTTAACTTATCCATTGATGTTAACCTCTAACTTTCTTCCGACTGCTGCCGTGGAGAACTGGTCCAAGTCTGCTTTGCTCCTGAAAATAACAAAACTAAGAGATTTTCATTATTATCACGAGTGCTTAAACGGCCCACTTCTCTCTCTTTCCTGCCACAAATACCAATTATGTCATGTTTATGTCATGAATATGAATGTAAGCGTTTTCCTCGTTGCACTTCATCTTAATTAAGTGTAAGCTGCATCTTCATTGCATCCTATATATTCATATTTAATTTATGCATCTTTTCACTGAGCTTTAGATTCAGACTATCTCACTTCTGATTCGTTTCAAAGATAATTTCACATGTAACAATTTGTGCATGTGTATTTTCTATTCGTGTTTTACAGCGCCGTAGCTCCGCAAACGCACATAATGCACACTGCGTAGGGCACCAAATGGCCAGTAGGGCACCAAAAAAATCAGGTTCGTAAAAAAAAAAAAAAAAAAAAAAAAAACCATATTAATACTATAAATATCATATGCATTAATATGGTTAAACAATACAAATGCAACATAAAACAATTTTCCCGAGAAAAGGGGTGAATCTGCTTTGTGCCCTGTCTCCAGCCTCCTCCTGGTGCCCCCCCCCCCCCCCCACTCCCAGTGGTCTGTTCTATAATTGGTAAACACCTGTTTGAACATAGCCTCGAAACGGCAACAGGAGTCGGGAGCGGAGAAAAGAAAGAAGAAGAGGAAGCGTGATGAAACTCAGGCGTCGCTTGCCGGTAAGGCAATGTTTAAATAATAATAATAAAAAAAGTTCATTATTGTAGCCCTTGCTTGCACGCTCATGTCCGTCAACTCTGTGATAGCTCCTGTTAGCAGTGTTCATACTGTGTTAACAAATGTTGCAAATGATTGATGTTGCGTAGTTTGTTTACGTTGTGGATATGAATATAGAATGGACTACTAAAAGCAACTCATCATGGTCACTCAATTGATGGTTTTCAGATGATTCGTGAGACTAGCATTTCCCTCCTCAGGTTGCTAGCTGGCTAACGTCATGCATGCTACTGATTAACCTTAACTTTGGGATAGGTCAGTGATGCAGTCAAGTATTATTATCAGATTAGACAAGATTACTTTGTATGTTGCTGCATTTCAGGATATCTATAAAGACGCATATCTTATTTATGCCATTGACGTCTGAACACATAAATAGTTCTCGTCTTTCTTTAGGTTCATAGGTCAAGGGCGACATCTGTTGGTGAAACTGTAATATGAAACCTATATCTTCCAGTAATATAGATTTCCTACTTGCGCATTTATATCAAATTATGTACAGCATGTTTATATTGCCATTTGCCATTATGAAAATCTATACATGTAAAATATAGTTAGTAATTTTTAAATGTACCAGTGACTTACTTAATTTATTAGTCTTATAATGCAATTGTATTTCTGTAAAATCCCTGAATATTTTCTCTTGTATGCAGGGTCAATGCTTAAATATGTTCAAGGAGGATCTCAAGGACAGGATGAACCATCCAGTAGTAGTGCCATCCCTGGACATCAACCACCAGCCATTGTAGACCCTGCAACAATCCCTAGCCAAGAAGAACAAGAACCATCAACCACCAGTTCAGGTACAGTTCCATACACAAGTACCACTGAGAGTCCTGTCACTGAGAGACTATCAGAAAGTGACACTGTGGAGACATGTGTGCCCCCTTCAACCGATCCTGCTCTTTGGCCAGCTCACATTGTAGATGCTGATCGTGTTGAAATTGTGCGGAGAGGTCCTTTTAATGTCAGCTCTGATTTTAATTTTCCAAAGGGGCCTGATGGAAGAGCATTTCACACTAGCCTTAAGTTCAAAATTCTTCCCAATGGAGAAAAGGTTCACCGGAGCTGGTTAGTGTACTCACCGCAGAACAACGCTGTGTTCTGCTTTGCATGTAAGCTTTTCAGTGTGAAGGATATAAAGCTGAGTACAGAGGGCTTCAGTGACTGGTCGAACATCAACATCCGTTTGAGGGGTCATGAGTGTAGCCAAGACCACATACAGTACATGCTTAAGTGGAGAGAACTGGACACACGGCTAAAGAAAAGCATGGCAATAGATCAACAGGAGTTGACCTTACTAGAGGCAGAAAGGAAAAAGTGGCGAGAGATTCTCAAACGATTACTCTCAATAACTCTCTCACTGGCTTCCAGAAATTTGTCTTTTAGGGGCTCTTCTGACTGTCTTTATGAGCCGGACAATGGCAACTTCTTGAAGGAAGTAGAGCTTATGGCAACATATGACCTTGTAATGGCAAATCACTTGGCCAACATAAAAGATGAAGGTTCCCACACACATTACCTCAGCCCTGAGACACAGAACGAACTAATTCAGATTATCTCTTCAGAAACATTCCGTGCCATTGTGAAGCAAATCCAGTTGGCAAAATACTTCTCCATCATTCTTGACTGTACTCCAGATATGAGTCACACTGAACAAATGTCAGTCATAGTACGCATTGTTTGTTTCCAAGCACAACCAGATATTAAAGAATACTTTCTTGGCTATATAAATGTGGAGCAAACAACTGGCCTTAACCTGTCCAATGTTGTCCTTGACAAGTTGAAGGAGCTTGGCATTCCATTTGAAAACTGTCGAGGACAGGCCTATGACAATGGGGCCAACATGAAGGGGAAGAAGCAAGGTGTTCAGGCCAGACTGCTACAATTAAACCCGAGAGCATTGTTTGTGCCTTGTGGAGCTCACACGATGAATCTGGTCATAGCTGATGCTGCCAAGTCCTCTCCAGATGCAACTGGCTACTTTGGGTATTTGCAGAAGTTGTTCAATTTCTTTTCCAGTGCCACCCAGCGATGGGCCATTTTAACAAAACATGTGAAATTGACACTTAAATCTTGGAGTGACGTTAGATGGGAAAGCAGGCTTCAAAGTGTAACTGCTGTCCGGAGTCAGACAAAAGAAGTGAGGGATGCTCTCCTGGAGGCCAGAGAAGCTGTAAGTGATGCAGTCGCAAAGGTGGAGGCTCAAGTGCTTGCTGAGGAAGTAGCCTCATTTCGATTTTTGATTTGCTCCATCGTGTGGTGTGAACTTCTTACAATCACAAACCAGGTGAACAAGTTACTACAGTCCAGCTCCATGCAGCTCGATGTTGCTGTCAGGCTCATTGACACTGCCAAAAGTAACCTCTCTAAATACAGACAGTCTGGGTTTGATGAGGCTGTGTCAGCTGCCAAAGAACTCTGTGAGGCCCTGAACATAGAACCACAGTTGAAGGAGAAAAGGCTCAGGAGCACAAAAAGGCAGTTTGCATATGAAGCTGTTGATGAGCCCCTCCATGATGCCCTTAAAAAGCTTGAGGTCACATTTTTCAATTGTGTTGTGGACTCTGCTTTAATCTCCCTACAGGAGAGGTTTGAGACCATGAATCAAGTGAAGGAGAAATATGGAGTGCTGCTTGATTTCAGCAAAGTGAATGGGATGTCCAAGGAGGATTTAAGAAACACTGCACTGAAGTACAGAAGACACTGACAGATAAGGGAGTAGCTGACATTGATGGACCTGAGATGATGCAGGAAATCATCAACCTTCCTCAGCTGCCACCACAGACGTCTGCTTTGGAAATGCTGTCATTTTTACATGACAATCAGCTTCAAGAGGTATATCCCAATCTGTGGATTGCTCTGCGTATTGCACTGACCCTGCCTGTCACAGTTGCCTCTGCTGAGCGGAGCTTTTCAAAGCTCAAACTCATTAAAACGTACCTGTGTTCATCAATGGGGCAGGAACGTTTAAGTGGTCTGGCTGTTATCAGCATCAATGGTGACGTGGCTCAGAAGCTATCATATGATGACCTTATAGCTGATTTTGCAACCATAAAATGCAGGCGTGTGCCTCTCTAGGCCCTAGAGAGGCACACCACGCCTGCATTTTCTGGTTGTCAGAGTATGCCCTAGAGTCTAGGGCATACTCTGACAACGAATTGTAAAAATGTTTAACATAGTTACTTAAGGAATGTGGCTTTTGTGTTCAAATTCTTATTTTTCTTATTTAAGTTTCTTATTTAAATTCTATTGTGAAACTATTTGTAAATATATTAATAATAATACTATTATATTATATATATTATTTTTTTATAAAAAAAATTACACATTATTGCCAGGCTCTTTGTTCTTGTTCCAGTGTTCAATTTTTGTTTCAGTATTTATTTGTAACAGTATTTTTAACCTCCTTTAACCTTATTTATTTGTTTAACTGTCATGTTTGTTGTTATTTAATTAAACAAATTCCACTGAGAAATTCAAAAGTATTAATGTTTTTTTTTTTTTTTTCAGTGGCGGGGGGGGGGGGGCACCATAAAGCATTTGTGCTTAGGGCACCCAAATGGCTAGCAACGGCCCTGGTGTTTTACCTCTTTGTTGTGATGTGGTGGACATCCCTAAACAATCATGAGTTCTGGCTTCAATTTTCATTCCAATCATATCCTATATTCTCGCAGTCAAACTCGTGCGGCTTCACCTGAGACTGGACCTTATCCCTTTCTCACAGTGTCCTGTTTGGGCTTCAAAGCTCCAGCAAACACAGGCTCAACTCAGCTGTTGTCTTCTTCTCTGTTTCTTTACAGTCTTTTCTTTTAAGTTAAGTCCCAGCATGGCAAAATATCACATTCAGTGCCTTCAGTCTTATTTTCGTTTGTTCTGTTTTCTTCTCCATTCATCTTTTCAGTCTTCTCTTCCAAGATTGCTCCAAGCATGGCAAATATGATACTCAATGTCCAGTGCTCTTCCACAGTTCTTTATCCCACTGTTCGACTGCCCAGCCTGTATTTCACAGCACATGTTATTGCTTTGCTTTTCTTCCGTGCTTCTGCTGGTCGTCAGTCGTCATCAGTGTTAATGGATCAGTGGCACTGTCGTTTGCCTGCTGTATTCGAGTCCACGATGTTCTGTCGGTCTTCATCAGGAGAGTGACTTGTCCTCTGAACTTCTTCTCAGGGTCAAGGACAAAGTGACAGGGGAAGCTATAAAATTTCAGCCAAAAATTGGCCTGTTTTTCCCAATTGTTCCTCTATTCCTTCTTTGCCGGTTACTCAAAGTTCAATGTTGAGAGAAGTCCACCTGTATTGGCACACTAAAGCATAGAATTAATATTCTTTTCCTTTCTTTTTCGTAAAACCTCCATTTTGCTTCATCTGCCTCGAGTTAACTCGTCTGTCTCTCTGTGTTCTTCCTCTACACACTCAGTTACCATTTATGGGCATGCGTTTCCTGTCCCAGACACACACACTTCCTGTTTTGCAGACTCTGCAGAGACTTTCTGCAGGCCACAGGCGAACTCTGTCTCCCTTTGAATTTCACAGTCTACAAACAATCAGTAATTCTACTAAATCTTGATCTAAAAACAATACACCTTCATTGCACTCACACACTTTTAAATAGAGCTCTTTCAAACATCAGGCTTCAATCAGGAAAAATAAAATCAACCTCTCATACCATCACTAATGCATTTCTTGAATTAAAAGCACTTTCAAACTTTAAAACATCCTACTTTACAACACAAAAGAAATATATATTTCATACACACTTTTAAATGTTCTAACCTCTTTCAGACGCCATAAATTGTCTCACACACACTGCCTTTTCTCTCTCAACTTCCATTTTCCACTCACTCAGACAAATCATGCAGAGTCACTCAAACCAAATACTGACAGCATTCCCACGGTTAAAATCACTCAAAATACACTTTCATACGAGTATCTTGGACATGCCTCCCATAATCAGAAAGAGCAAGTCAAACAGAAAAGAAAAAGAAAAACTGAAACCTCTCATCACTTTCACAGCTTCTCACCACACACACATAACTGAAAAAATAAAACGCACCAACATTTACGGCTCAAGATATATACATCTATCAAAATTCAGTCACTTACTATACATCCACACTAATATAATCAAACTGTATTTATACTCTCGTAATAAGCACAAACAGCCTCTTAATTACAGGCATTTAGCAATATTTGCAAACAATAGTTATAAAGCTCAGTACACTCTCGAAACTGAAACCACCCTCTCTGCGCGTCACCGCTGCTCATTTGCATGAACACACCATCAGGGCACATCCGGTAGTGCACTGATGGCACAGAGACTGATCTCCTATATAGATCTCATATCTTTACATAGACGTCTTATATTTACAACTGCACAGATTCTAGGCCTTTTAAACCTATATAATTTTGATAAATTTACCATAACTGACTCGAACGGGCAAACCCCAGGTTTTTTGCGACCAATTCACCAGACCAGACTCGAACTGCTCTGTCCAGATTTTCTAGCCCTAACTTAATTTACAGGTAGCCAAAAAAGCGCAAGAATAGGGGACTTGAACCCCTAGCAATTTTGAAGGTTCCCAAGTTCTTCCCGGTTTGTCGTACCGTACTATCCCTACTCAACGGTAGGTCAAGGGTCAGTGTCCTGCCCAGGCGCAAGCGTTACCAAGGAGAAAACGCGCTTCTTAACAGACGCCACTGTCGTTCTAGAAAAATTTATAATGATTTGAAACAACAATCTAAGCCCAAAACAGGATTAAGATTGAGGCAGATCTACCTTTGTGGACATAGGGGACTTGAACCCACGAGATGACCATCACAAGATAGACCCAATGTCCAGCAGGACTGGAACCCACAGAAATGACCAATTTCCCTAATTTCTACGTGAGACTCAAACTCACTTTAACTCTTTTCCTTTTCTTTGGGACTTGAACCCAGTACTTTTACTTATCACTTATCATCATCATCATCATTCATATCATTACTTCAACCAGCATGCTCATGAAATTACCATCAAAATCAAAACAGACATTCACCAGTAATTTTCAGTGAGTAGACTTTAATTTGACATGTCCAATTCTGGCACACTTTGGAAAATTCAACAGGTATGTGCCTTACCTTTGGATAAGCCGGCTTGTCTCTCACTTCAGACCACTGACTCGTATCTGCTCATCTAATCACCACGGACCCCGGATCTCTCCGTCTACACCAAAATTCCCCTCTCTCACCAGAACGAGTCCCCAAATGTCAAGGTTCAAAAATATTGAGGTGGAATTCAAAAATAAGCACAGATCCAGGTGGGTGCAATGAGACGGGATTTTAATGAACACATGTGTGAGTCCGACGGCTGTGCAGATATCAGCGTCGAACTAACTTACAATAATTAGACAAGGGTTTTATAGGGGTAGGACAACAAAGCCCCCCCCCCCTTTGCAAAGCAGACAAAGTACAGCTTACGTCAACCCAAAACCACAATGACTTTTAACATAGTTTAAAACAGAACATTGTCTTCGCGTCGAAGCCAGATGCTTCCTGTCTCCATCCTCGGACGCTTATCTTCTGGAACATCTGCTGTACTTCCTGGAACAGACTAACACGTACGCCTCGACTTTGCAGCCATAGCAAAACGTCATTAAACTCTTGCCTACTAAATGAGTCTAATTTGTTTGTGTGTGCGTGCACGTGCGGGGGCGCGTGCGTGCTGTGTACTGCGTACGTGTCATGACCTCTCTCACTATTTGTGTCTGTATGTGTATGTCACATCTGTCTGTGCGTGCAGAGTTTGCATGTGCTCTCTGAACCTTAGTTGACCTCAACTTAGGCAACCAGGCTAAGGCCATCCTGTGTGTACTGATCTTGACTTATATATAAAATATATAAAACAACTGTTTCAATCGAACACAACTACTTAAGGCTTAATCAGCGCTTAATCAACGATACATGCATAATAACACCCTGCTCTTAACTTGCACTCACTCTGCTTTCAGTTTCACTTCTGCAAAAGCATGCCCTGCAGAAGTGTTTCCTGTCTCATTTTGGCACAGAGTGTATTTCCTGCCCCTGCAGTCTACACAGAAACATTTAAGATTATTATATAGGAGCATTGAAAAACATTTTAAATTATAGATTCAACTCCACAGTTTAAAGTGGTTATAACTGAACCTGTAATAAAGACTATAACCATATATTTGAACATCTGAATGCCTCTGAATGCAACTTCACCATTAATAATGAAATGGTAATGATGATTATAAAAATAGTAGCAAATAATAGCAGTAAAATATTTCTCCTCTTGACACTATCTATCTATCTATCTATCTATCTATCTATCTATCTATCTATCTATCTATCTATCTATCTATCTATCTATCTATCTATCTATCTATCTATCTATCTATCTATCTATCTATCTATCTATCTATCTATCTATATATATATATATTATGGTAATCAATGGGAGGACACCCCCTGTGTATAAACAAAGAGCAGTATAGGGGAGACACACAACATGGTTGAAGACACTTTCTCAGAATGTGGTATTCAAATAGAGGCATCAATAGGAGTGTACCAGTTATCAGGTTAAGTCAGTATGTTTACAGTTTTTCTCAGTCGCTTTGGTGCGTTTCTCAGAACACCATTAACATTTGCACAGCAGTTAGTGCATTTCCCAAAACAATTAGTGCAAACTACAAAACCTAATGGATAGCCTGCAAAAGCACGTCACATGCACAGAATTGATTATCCATACTGCAAAAGCAAGTATCCATGTCAATGAAACTGCCAGTGCCATCAAAATGAAAAGTCTTGACACCATCTTTATGAACAAGATAGTTAAATGGCATTGTCATGTTTCCACTATGACAGTTTATAATTTCAGTGTTTCCATTTGCAAAAACAATTGGTGACACCTGAAAATGCTGACGACAGCACTATGGCTTACCTGTACAGCCATCTGAAATGTGCACTGAAGTCACTGTAGATGTTATGGGAGTCTTGGGAGTAACTGAGACACTGAATACGTACGTTTCACATTTCCATTGTGTAGAAGTGTTTGTAATCCTACAGAATTGTGCAAAAGAAAAACATGCTACAGTCACTTGTTCACTGTAGAATACATGTAAACATAAAATCACCCATTTGGTAGAGCTGTGCACTAATGTGAACAATAAACAGCACATGTAACAGTACAGTAAATCATTCTAGCACATCCAGACGTTCCTGTCTGTCTGGCCACATATTTTCATCAACATCACAATTTTGTAGATTCAGTATGCACCTCATGCCAATCCTGTCTGTTGGTTTACATTATATATATACACTTGTAGAGTAGGGGATACTGTAACGCGATTCACCTATGACTGGGTAGAAGAGGCTTTTCATTGGTTGCAAGTAAGAGTAACACACACCAATTTTCATCACCTGAGAAAACTAATGTATGGAGATTTTCATGGAAACTCCTTAAAAATAGTGTTTTCAAAATGGGTGTACAAATTGTTTGACAAGATGTTCAACAATTTTGAGTGCACTGACACAAGCAATGAAATGAAGACTATTAGTTGTATGGACAACGACTATTCAGCCGGTACAAGTATAAATAATTGTGACATTCATGATAGAAGCAAGGAGATAGTGATGAATAGCAAATCAAAAGTGATCATTCTTCAGATATTTGTACTTACTCAATTGCTTCATGTCCAAAGGCATTTGCCTTTGGACGAAATGAACATGAAACCGCCACAAGGTTGTGCCAAAACGACTAGATGTTGTGGAGGTTGAACTAACTATTGTGCAAAGTTTAATTCTGTTGTGAGAAATGCACCAAAGCAACTGAGAAAAACTGTAACTATATTCATTCTACTCCAATGCATCACTTAGGGCTTATGCATACATGAAATCATATATTTGATCCCAGAGGATGGAATAATTAAAGAAATGGACAAAACAAGACAAAACCCCAAAATAGTGCATACTGCAACAAAATGTACTCATTCCAATGGCAATACATTTTTTCTAAAGCACAGCACAAACAAATCTTGTTATGTACAAGAAGTTTCAGATGCTCAGGTTACAAAATGTTTCATAGGAAATAAAGCTGTTTGTCGGGTTTCTTTCTTTTCTTTTCTTTTACAATCCAGAAAAAACACCCTTAGTTTCTATTACTCCTAGACGAGACAAAGGTGAAAATATAAGAAAGGTCTTATTCAAAACACTCTGATTTGGTGCAGTGACAGGTCCTTCCCTTTTTTTTTTTTTTTGTATAGAGTTTATCATTTGTATTATCATTTATGCAAACTTGTGGATTTTTTTTAATCACTGAGTTGGACAACCAAGCCCCCATATACAGTGTTTGGGTCAAACAAAGCTGATGGTATGAGCTTCATATTCATATGACATTTTTGAAATTGATATCACTCCTGCATTTCCTGTGATACTATTTAAAACATTACATTGTATAGTTGTAGGGCCCCCAGGAACAAATTAAAGTCACTGACATGGAGATTTAACCTATCCATTCATGTGACACATCAATCAAAAATAATGATACTGATACTGAACAATACCACTAAATCTCTATTATTGAAAAGGGAAATGAAAAACGTATTCCAAAGTGCAAACTTTATATTTTAAAGAGAAAAAAAATGAAAGATTCATCCTACCAACTGGTGCCTATTAGCATTCAATACGACTCCAATCATGTGACCATCCACAAACTATTATCAAATAAAATAAAACTATTATACACAAAACATTCACAAATGTTTAGATCAGCAAATAAATTAAGACATGATTCCCACAAACCACAGTAATTACACTAGTCAGCCAACAGTGGTGACAAATTTATTAAAATCCAATAGTCAAATTCCATTCATATATCAATTTATTAGAAAATATTGATAGGTAGAGGTACAGAGATTTACAATTTGTTTTCACACGGGCGGCATGTCTGTTACCTGGTAATGTTTAATGTCAACCAGTCTTGTGTTTATACACGCATCACTTTGGTAAGTGAATCTACACAAAAAGGTTTTCTGCCCTTCATGTCCTCACACATTCATCACTATGCTTCATTAGGCCCAGTTCTCTTTGTGTTTATGCAGAACAGAAAACCAGCAAACACACAACACCTTTTTCCAAAACACTAAAGACGATGGCGAGGTATGGAGTAAACTGACAGTCAAATGAAAATGATTGTTTATTAAGACATATGACTGTGCGGATCAGTGAAAGACTTGATCTTGACATGACAATGTTTATCATTTTTACAATTTGTTGGTCTTTATTTTTCTTATTTTCTTTGCCAAATCACTGACAAATGAACAAAGATTTTATGTTGGGAAGCACAGAAAGATTGCACCTGATCTAACTAATTTACAAAAAAAATACATTATATTATTTAATCATCTGATGTTTACTTCTGAGTACAGTAGATCAATTTTTCCTGTTTACTTTGGTTCATTTGTCACAATGAGTACTGCCTCTTAGTCTGTGGCAGTATGTCAACAAAACAAGCACAGTTGTTTTGGTTTGATCTTAAAGACAACAAACCGCTAACAAAAAAGACATGGATCACAGGGTCCCTGTTTGATTGACAGATTTGCATGTTTACTTGTTGAAAAAGATTTTTAAATTGTTGGTATCAAGTTTGGCCTTTGATTTGGACCATTTTTTCCTTTTTGGTAATTTGTTTTTTACACCTTTATGTGTGTTATGCAAGACTACGTGCCTGAATTAGCTATAGAGAAATATAAGTCATGACATCTGACATTTGCACCGGTGCCTTACTGGCTTCCGGGTTTTATTGTTTACAAAATCTTTAACCCACAACTTCGGTTTCTGAACCCAATTTATTGTGAACCATTTAGAGACTGTAACAGTTAAATTGCAGAAGCTAAAGGATACATATGATGCAAAAAGCAACTATGCTAAACACATTTTTATTAAAAGAACTAAATGTTTTATTGGATAATGGCAAAACAGTTTGTACAGTGTTTTGCATTAAATTGTACCCAGGATGCAAGCACAAGAACTCAAAAAGGACACAACATGAGAAATTACAAATTGTCATAATGTTCATGGTCCTTTTTTCCTCTAGTGCAGTCACACATATTCCTATCAAGTATATAAAGCATGATATATGGAATTATGTAGCAAAGAAAAAAAAATACAACTCTAAATATGCCTTTATTTTAGATTCCTGAAAGTAGCCACCCTTTGCTTTGTTGACAGCACTGCAAAGCCTTGGCATTCTCTTAATCAGCTTCATGATGTAGTCACCAGGAATGGTTTCACTTCACAGCTGTGCCTTGTCAGGCTTCATTTGGGGAAAATTGTTGCCTTCTTGATGAGATTGGGACCATCAGTTGTGTTGTGCAGGAGTCAGGTTGGTACACAGCTGACAGCTCTACTGGACAACTGTTAGAATTCAAATTATGGCAAGAACAAATCATCTAAGTAAAGACAAACGACAGTCCATCATTACTTTAAGAACTGAAGGTCAGTCAGTCAAGAAAACTTTGAATGTATCCCCAAGTGCAGTTGTAAAATCAATCAAATGCTACGATGAAATTGTCTCACATGAGAAACGGCCCATGAAAGGAAGACCAAGAGTACCCTGCTGCTGAGGATACAGTCATCTGAGCCACCAGCCTCAGAAATTGCAAATTAACAGCACCTCAGATTAGAGCCCAGATAAATGCCACACAGAGTTCCAGTAGCAGAGACATCTCTACATCAACTGTTTAGAGGAGACTGCGCGAATCAAACAGCTGCTGAGAAATCACTACTAAGGAAAAGCAACAAGCAGAAGAGGTTTGGGCCAAGAAACACAAGAAATGGACAGTTGAAATCTGTGATGAGTCTAAATTTAAGCTCTTTGGTCCCACCCTCCATATCTTTGTGTGATTTTGCCTTCAGTCCATGGGAGTGAAGGCAAAAGGGCCAGCAAGTGCTCAGCATCTCTGGGAACTCCTTCAAGACTGTTGGAAAACCATTTCAGGTGACGACCTCATGAAGCTCATCGAGAGAATGCCAGAAATATGCAAAGCAGTAATCAAAGCAAATCATGGCTGTTTTGAAGAACCTAAAACATAAAACATGTTTTGAGTTATTTCACTTTTTTTGGTTTACTACATGATTCCATGTGTTCATTTATAGTTTTGATGCCTTCAGTGACAATCTACAATGTAAATAGTCATGAATATAAAGAAAAGCCATTAAATGAGAAGGTGTGTCCAAACGTTTGACTGGTAATGTATATATTTTATATATCATTTTTGTCTGCATGATTCATGACAAGCTCCTATATGTCTGTGTGCATGCCTGCATGTGTGTGTGTCTGTGTGTATGTTCTATTAACACCATGCACAAACTGTGTCTCTAGATCCAGCTGGATCTCTGAAACCAGAATAGTTATTTTTGTTTTTCAATTTGATATGTAATTGTGAAGCTAAATGTCAAATTGTGCCCTTTCTTGCAGTAAAAAAAAAGAATAATTCCCCAAATTCCTGAACCTGCAGTTAGAAAAACTCCAAAACCTTACAATCACATAATGTCTTTGGCATAATATTACTTTATCAAATTTTGGGACTTTGGTAGAAGTAATGAAAAGACAAAAAAGGGGAGAAAGAGTGAAAAGAAGAAATCATCTCTTACGGGAGAGTTTTAAGTATCATTTAAAACATAAATATGCCTTTGCTTTTGTTTGCAAAATTCATAGAAAGTTTGTGTGGGACATAATTCCCAAGGAGCTCAGAGCAGAGAGGCAACAGTCCTGTAGAAACAAAAGCAAAACTATGTGTAAAGGCAACAGTGCAACAATAATGAATCTAAAAATATCATTGTGTTTTTAAACATGAATAGTCTTACTGAAAGAGGGATCCAGTCAGCTCATCAACAAGACCACCTACAAAATGTAAGTCAAACCAAAGTTAATGAAATCTGTGAACACACAGCAGTACACCCACAGAATCACAACTAGCATTTACCAGGTGTGCAAACTGTTTCACAAAGAATAGGACAAATGTAGCAAGTTGAACAACCCTGGAAAACAAAACAAACAAAAAGAATTAACGCAAAGAGGAACTGGGCAAAATGAAGTGCTGTGTATTATTACAGCAGTTATAATCCTTTTTAAGTCAAGAAGCTTACTTGGCAGTGCTCGCAGTGATCTGACTCATCTCCTTCCTCACACGGGCACTTGGCACAGTAATTAGAGCAATGCTACAAGATGGGAACGAACCACAACTTAGAGTGATTAGTCATGCATATGGTATATAGTCAGGACAAATCGACAACACGGGACTTACAATGATGTGTGATTACTGGGTAGATTCACAAAAAAGTCTGTTATTTCCATTACATGTTTTTTTGTTTTGTTTTGTTTTTTTACCTCACAAATGGAGCAAACACTACACAAAGATCCAGAGTGGAACTGTGGAGTGTCAGTAACTCCCCCCTCTTCATCTGAGTCACCTTGGTTGTCCTTTGTGTCTTTACCTTCAGACTCATCTGTAAATGGTGCACAGAATCAGGAACTGTATTCTATTCATTTCAATTCAGTTTTATTTATACGTCCAAATCACAACAACAGTTGCCCAATGGTGCTATATAATATAACGTAAGGACCAGGGAAAACCCCAATAATCAGATGACCCTCTGTGAGCAAGTGCTTTGGTGACATTGGACTGGAAAAAACTAACAGGAAGAAAATTGAGAGGTAGCTATACTGATTGGTTGGGAGTGAATGGAGGAAGACAGGACAAGACACGCTGTGGAATAGAGCCAACTGTATCTTGTAGAACATTAAATTGTCTAAATAAATATATGATTATAACCCTATATGTCTTGAAAAGATTTTGCAGGAAATTCTTGCAAATTTATCCAAAATAAAATACAATTATATAAGTTTTACATAAGTATTCACAACCTTTGGTCAATACTAACACCCTTTGCAACAATTACAACTGCCAGTTCCTGCTAGAAAAACCATCCCCACTGTTTGATGCTACCACCGCCATGCTTCACTGTGATGGTATTTGCCAGGTGATGAGTAATGCCTAGTTTCCTCCAGACATGCTGTTTTGCATTCATGCGGAAGATTTCCATCTATGCTTTCATCAGACCAGAAAATTTTGTTTCTCCTGGCCTTCAAGGGCCTTTGAACAAGTGAAAGACTGTGAATGCGTTCCTGATTCACTGTATCAAAACCTAAGTATTCACATGGGTTTCCAAATTGTTGTGCTGGTTCTGATGATTTAAATTCATTTGGCAGTAATTTACAACTTCATTCATCACTTTTTCACCCTTTTTGTAGTTAACTGCTGACAGTACAATGACTTTGGGCCTTTTGAGCCTCTGTACTGTGCAATCCAAAAAGACCTTTTGTAGTGAGTACTGATTATTGCCATTTATTTAGAAGTTACCTGTCTAACGTTTAATTCTGCTTGATGCAATATTATGGCACAGATGGTCTCCTTTTTTTGTATTATATTTTTGTCATAACATCATGTGACATATTTGTTTTTACAAAATAGTCTAAGTAGATTTATTGTAAACAAAGCTAAAATTCCTACAGGTGCTGTTTTTCCATAATATCGTTTGTTGTCATTTTTTTTCTAGCAATGACTGAAATTTTAAAAAAAAATCCCTTTATAACACCCTCTTTTGGACAAATCTCAAAGTATTCAATGTCTGGTGCTTGTTTGAAGTCTCAAAAGCTACACTGGCCACCAAAAAATAGATAGATACTGTTGCGTTCCTGCTATTGCACAGATAATCCAGTCTATTTTAGGACTGATATGTATGACAGTGTTCCTAAAGTAACCCTAGTAAGCTGAACAATGTCAGAGAGCTACTGTAGAGTACAGAGAGACTCACGGGGTTCCAAAAAATCTCATTATTTGTTGTAACTTTAAATACTGCACCATTTAGTATCTTGCTAACCCATTAATATGTTTCAAAATGTGTGCATGTTTTTTTTTAAAGTGTGATTCACCATCTTCATCTTCAGAGTCATCCTCATGTGTATCCTCTTCAGCACTGTCAGCCTCTTCCTCATCTACATGCTCTCCTTGAGTTTTTTCATCATCACCCTCTTGCCTTGCTTCCTTCTTGTCGTCTTCCTCATTATTAGCTGGGACTTCCTCCTCCTCATCTGCATCTGCCTCCACCTCTTCCTCTTCCTCCTCCTCTGCTGCATATTCTTCTTCAGATTCTTCCTCTTCTGCATCATCCTCATCTGAACCCTCACCTTCTTCTTCCTTTTCAGCATCCCCGTTCTCCTCAGAATCATCTTCTTCCTCATTATCAGCATTGTCATCTTCCTCCTCTGCTGTCTCCTTCTCATCCTCCTGTTCTTCTTCCACCTTTTCATCAGTCTCTACCTCATCATCATCTGAGTCTTCATCTTTTTCTTCATTCCCTTCACCAACCTCAGCCTGGGATGAGCACAGCATCACAAGCAGGAGACCTACCACCCAAAATTTTACAGGTGCCATCTTGGGAGAAATGCAGCTTTGGAACTTGAAGACGGTCTTATTCTGGTTACTTTATTCTTCCACCAAAAACCAAAACAGTCGATGGAAGACAAAAAGCTGCTAAAGGCGCAGCAGATTTAGGCAGTGTTCAGGTCTTTTTCCCAGGCTCCCAAGAGACTGTTTGAAAGAAGTGTGCTCACAGAGAGCAGTGTGCCAGCCTTGTGCTGGGAACACAGAGGACACAGTGGAAACACGACTGTGTGTGGCTGTGTGTATTTGAGTGACAGAGGCACATGGCGAGAATGCTCCTGATGCCCTTAACACAGAGCATTAGAGAGGTGAGTGTATGCATGTGGTGGAGGGGAAGGGGGCTACTGAACTGCAGGAGGGGGCAAAAATAAGATTCATTTTTTTTCTTATTAGAAATTACAATATTTAAATAATTTGAAGATAAAGTTATGATTCTATACACAGCTTTTTTTGTCATAGCTCCCAAACTATTCAGGAAAGAAGCAGAGCTTTGATAAATATACTATGTGTGGGGTTTTTTAGATTAATGGTTCGCACATTTTTGGAGTATTCTTCTCAGTATCTGCTATTTAATTTAGTGTAAACAAAAAATAGTGTCCACAGCAAATGAGAATACGTAAGGATCATGCAGGCGTGCATGTACATGCAAGGAAGTGGAGAGGAAAGCACTTTAAACATGTGCTTACTTCCCAAAATAGCATTTTTTGGTCTTTTTGTTTTTGTTTGTTTTTTTAACTTTGGAGCCAGCAGGAGGACAACAGTGTTATAAAGTCCACACTCACAGTGGCACAGTCAGCTACAATACTGCAGAGAGCAGCCAGGCTGAAAGCGATGACAGTGCCTCTCAGTGTGAGCTGCTCCTCCGGCAGTTGACAGGTGACGCAGCTAACTATTTACAGTGAAGGCTCCTTCAATAGCTTGTTCCACTATGTGACCCTCAATGGAGCCATGGCAGACTGAAACTCAGAACTAGCATGCCTCTTTAACACTATCCACAACACTTATGTGCATAGTAGATCCAACTATCACAATCCCACATTGTGCACACAATTAAAATGTATTTATTAATGACAAATAATAGTTTCTTTCATCAAGTTTACTAAAATGATCACAGTCAAAAGTATTTTTATTATTATTCTTTATTCAATCAACTCTCACTGAGATTTAAATCTGTTTTTAAAGACATAACTGGCAAAGAGCAGAGCAGAAGTTTCAGCAGATGCACAAAGAAAAAGCTAATGCAGTCCAGTCCAGACAGGTGAACACAAAAAAGCAAACATTATTACAAGAGTGGTATTAAAAGCAGTCAAACTGGCCCAAAGAGCTCACACTTCTCTCACATTTTTTAAAATGGACTTAAACTCCCTCATCATGAGTCTGATAATCAGTTGTGACAGTCTGAACTTCTTATGTAGATTATTGCAGCACAAAGGGGACAGGATATTTTAAAATGTCTATTCACAACTCCATTCTGACCCTGGAGACAAACATTTGTATAATATTGTGAAAGCGTAGACTGGTTGTGGTTTTTACATATACAGACACATGGCTTTTTTTCTGGCTTTATTAGATAGGTGCAGTGAAGAGTTACAGGAAAGCAGAGTAAGGGGAAGACGTGGCAAAGCGCTGCAGGTCAGATTTGATCCCAGCCCAGGTGCTTTCAGCCATGTGGCATATGGTCACCTGCTCATCCCAATGACCTAAACTGGTGCCCTCAACCAGACATTTCTAGATTAAAAAACAATTATATACAGAGAAGGGGATATTCAGAAATGGCCACTTAGCAGCAGCATACAGAGAACAGTGATGTACATAATTTTCGCAACTAGTGATAAAACATAAAGCACAATAACAAACAGTATACAGCCTCTTTAGGTGCTGCCCTGGTATGTTTAAAAAGAGCAGATCACAGTAATGCAAAAAGGGAAGAAAAAGGGAAAAGAAAATGAAACAAAGTAAGTTTAATGAGACTGAACTAAAAATAAATGTATTATACTGCATAAAACTTGATTAAATCATACAAAATATGGCCCATATTTGCAGTGTAACAAAACAAAAGAAAGTATTAATGTGCGCTTAATATAACCCCTGATAGACAACATCACAGAAAATCCGACTACAACGTAAAAGATTTAGTAAGCGCTTTTAAAACGAAAGCAATGAAGATGTCATGCCATCTGCTTACGTAATGCAATATATTTATGATATACTACTATATATGTAGTATATCATAAATATATTGCAGTATCTGGCACTATCCATGTTTATATTCTAATGTAACAGTTGAGGGAGGATCATGGTGGTGGAAGCTGCCAAATGAGAACGTGCCTCTTTTTCCTTTTTTCTGCCTCCTAAAGTGAAGTGAATTGAAAAGAACCCCTTTTATTTAAGGCTGAAATCCAGTTGATTTGGAAGACAGTGGGAGGGAATCTGTATGATGGATGAAGTAAGATGAGGAAGACAAGAAATTAGGCCTCCAGGTAAAAACAATAAATATTTTCAAATGAGGCAGCAAAAAACCCAAGTGAAAGCAGTGTGACTTTCTCAACATGCCGGCTGTTTTGTAAGCAAAACTGATTTCATAAGTTCTGGGAAGAACCTCGTAATGCAGGTGGGGGACGTGGAGGTTTGACTGTACTTCTTTGTGCTAAAGTATCCACAACCCAGTTGAGGACAGTTGAGTAATGCTCCATCTGAGAAGAAAGAGCAGAATATCATAAAAGTCCAGAATAGAATAGATTTATTCTTAAATCTAAATGAAAACCAAGTGAGAAAAGGATGACTTATTTTTATTGATATCAATAATGAATAACGGCAGAGATATATGTGTTCAAGCTTTCTGTTCATTGCATGCCTTGTCTTTGTGTCTATAACGAAACACAAAACAGATTGAAATAATCTGTTTAATTTCAGTATTTATATCAAATAAATATTATGTAGTCCAATTTGAGCATTAACATAAAGTAATATTTTAATTATTGGAAAGCTCAGAGAGTAAAAAAATTTGTGCTAAAAGGTGTTATGTCTCCTACTGGAGAAAATCATCTTGAATAAGGAAACTGCATTATCAAAGACACACATGAGGGCAGCAAAGCCTAGCTTAGCTTAGTTCAAAGACAGATAAGATTGCTTGCCTGGCTCCATCTAGTGACCAAAATCCACCTACCAGCCCTACTAAAACTCACCTTTCATTTCTACAAGACCACAATTTGTCACTTTCTAACACTCTAACCAATGTGCAACCAAAACTATTGGCTTTTTTCTCCAAAATAATAAATATGCATTACTTACCATCACCCACATTATCTCTGACCTCAGCCAACAAACAACTTTACATAAACCCAACTTAAACTGACTTTCTGCTTTATAGTAGGGGTTTTGCCCATGTTCTATCTTTCTGTCATTATACTCTCTAATCTCTATATAAAATACTTTGACTGTGCAGACATGCTCTTTCACAGTATTTCTACATATGTATAAGGAATGAGTCAAAGGGTATTAAATGACAAAGTGAGAGCTTCAGAAAAATGCTTCTGTTACCTGAGCCTGTAGTCTGTGTTCAAACTCTTTGCTTTCAGTCAGATGTTTAAGCACATCATCTACCCTATATGAAAAAAATAAACATTCTTCAGAATGACGGAGTTACAATTTCATTTTGCTGCTACAGTGGAGCATAAAGGTGTTCTCACTTGGCAGACATCCGTTTGAGCCTTTCTGAGTCGCTGCTTTTCTGGATCTTGTTTCGAGCAGTCAGGAAGTCTTCCTTCTGAATAGTTTCCCACATTGATAATCTGTTAGCTGCCTTTGCTTCCAAGTCTAACACTGATAGAAAAGACAAAGGGTTAGAATTGATTACCTTTCAAATCACTGTTTGTTTACATCGGTGCTAAGCCGAGGTCAGTTTGCAAATAAACAAAGAGCCCATTCTCATGTAGACAGTGCAATTTTTAGTGAGCAACTGAGTGATAACAAGGTTGTTATCAATGCAATAACTTTATTAAATTAATAATTTTTTTTGTATTGTTGTGAACTAAGTCTCCTGATCCAATACTGACCAAAGTGGTGGATCTTTACAGAGGGCACTTTGCAGATGACCCTCTTGAAAAAGACTTTGATGTGTGAGAGGATAATGAAAGGAGGAGCCAAAGAAGGACGGGAGTGGTACTCGACAATCAGGTTGTAACGCTGGAACTTCCAGTAGGTGTCACTGTGTTCGTGCACTTTAGAGAAAGTGTAGCTGTGTGGATACAAGCAGATCAGAGCCACTGAGTCAAGTCAAACCATTCAGTTTGTGAATGCAGCCAGAGAAACATAATGGCAGACTGGTTCTTTACTTAAACATGGCAATGACTAGGTTGATGAGCAGGATGTTGGTGACCAGGAGATATACGACTAGCAGAATCACTACTAGCCAGTTACTCTCCTGATTTCTACATGGCTCTTCACCGCTCTCAATCAAAGTCACATTGTTTGTGCAGTTTAGTTCCCAGCCCACTGTCACAAAATAGAGATAAAAGGAGAAAGGTAAAAATAAGGGTTATAATTATAAAAAAAACTGCAGTAGAAAAAAGCAGAATTTTAAAACTGATTTCAGTGTAATAACAATTTTCTTATTCTCTTATTTTCATGCAAATTGCACAAACATTTTTACCATCCATCTCTTCCTCGATGGAAGAGCCGTATCCAAAGATGTGCAAGTATGGCATGTAGAAAACTCGCAGAAAAATGCGATTCGGGTTTGGATCATAGGTGTAGATCAGAGCCTGATTGGCAACTCCGTACGCCATGAGCCACACACCCAGGAAGAAGAGGAAGAAGAAGACATCCTTCATCTGAACAAGTGGAGGAAATTGTCATGTTGTTGCTCACATTGTATTATTAAACACGTATTCCTGGTATAATGCCAACTGATGGTAACTTTCTCACCATATTTCCTACAATGATAAGTTTTGGTCCCAACTGCTTGTGAATAGCAAAAATGTGAATGAGGCGAATGGTGAAGACCATGTAGTCCAAACAAAGGACATCTCGGCCAAATTCATGTGACCGGTGAAACATCCTGAAACACAAGCACAGTATCGCTGAATCAGTGAGGTAGCAGCACCATCTGGTGGCAAACCTGTAAATTAACCAGTGACATTTGGTTGCTAACTGAGGAAATGTTTTAAATTTAAGTGACTAAAAACTAAGTATTAAGAAATGATTTGAGACATACTTAAGAAGCCAAACAAGTACCACAAAACAAATACTGTGCTTTCATAAATGTTACAATCATGCAATGACAAACTAAACTGTTTGTAGTGTTGTGGAACGTTTTTGATGGGCAATCTAAGATTAAGACAGGGATGTCAAAGTCAATTGCACAGGGGGCAATCACTAGCAATTCACTTGTCCATAATGTTTTGCACCAAAATGTATTTAGGCTCTGGCAGTAAGTGGTCACCGGGACGGTAACCTTTCAAAACGGGGGCAATTGTAATGGGGAAGGCTTTAGGACCCAGGGGACCCAAGGGAGTGTATAAAAGAGGAAGTAGCAGCAGGTGCTCTGCTTCTGTAATTTGCACTGATGAGCGGCTGTGAACAATGGTTGTGTGAGTAGGTAGGTGAAGAGCCTGAGAAGTTTTAATTGTCCTCTACACAAACCGTTGTTTTAAACCTCTACAGCAGAGTTTTGAGGTACAGGCTGTTTTTCTTTTAGTGCTTTTTTTAAAAATTTGTTGAAATGTATTTGATAGTGATGGGTAGATGAGGCCTCGTGAAGCGTTTCAGCACATTCGCCAAACTGTATCGATACTGTGTCGACACAGTTGCTGTTTTGCTCCATACTGACACCTGCTGGACCTTAAATACCATTGCAGGGAACTTACTTGAGACTCACAACAGACACTGATTCAATGACATAGTCATACGTGTATACACTGTAAGGTATTGTACTTTCCATGGAATCATTTTATATGTTTTACATTGCAAATATTGTAGACATCTTTAAAATATATTGTGAATGACATAAAGTAAAAATTAAAATGAAAGTATTGTGAATATAATATTACCCATTTAAGTGTAATTGATTCAGAGTTTATTATAAATTTCTATTCAGAAAAATAAGTTTATCCAATGTTTTTGCATTCAGTCTATTGCGGGGGGGTTTTCACACCATTTCCCCAGCTTTGGAAAACTCACAGGCACAGATGAAGCTGGGGTACACAAAAACTGTAAAGTCAGGTGGAAAAGGTTCTGATAAGATGTCTTCCTCATCCCCCAGTACCTTAAAGGATCCTCTAATCTTGGAATGTTTCTCTCCGACACTCTCCACATTACTAAGGGGTTGGCAGTCCATAATAAACTTCAGGACTGCCTGGTCCAGAACAGTCTTCCTAGATGCTTGATTTCAAAATAATAAAACACATATTAATAAAAAAAAGTGTTGATAAAGCTGTTCAGTGTCAATATAGGCCGACCTGTGTTCATTCTCAGTATGTTTGTCTCCTCATTTTCATGTTTGGCTCTGTAATGCCTCTGTAACACTGAGGAGGTGCTTTTGTTTGTAAGAAAGCTCCGCAGAACAGATGCGACATTTATCCTGCATAAAATGAAATAAATAATTTACACTGCAAGTCACATTGCTGTTTTTCCTATTCTGATAGATTACACTGAAACAAAGACAGACAAACTATTTGCAGTTAAAAGATCAAAATGATCCCACACAGCAGAAACATTTCCATTTTGTTATGGAAAGATGTGTATTTTTATTTATCTTTGCGAGAGTCAATTTGTCGGGGTTTTTTGGTGGCGACTCGTTCCGTTGACAGATGCGGATGCGGTACCTTTTAAACACAGCTTGGCGCGTTGGTAATGAGCGATACAGCAGCTGTATCGATCACGTGACTTTTTCTTAAAGCGAAGCACGCACCGATACAGGCATCGCTAGGTGAGCTTGATACATGCGTCGATGCGTCAGTGTTGCTGGACCCATCACTAGTATTTGATGTTTATTGTAATTTTTGTTTTTAGTAGTGATTTTAGAAGATAAGCCAAGATAAGCCAGGTGTGCAGCAAACACAGTTGTCTGCTGGAGGTGTCACGGTTCTGGGTCCGTTGGACCCAGTATTTTGAGTTTATTATATTTTGAGTTCCATGTGTTATTTTCTGTCTCTCAGTGTCAAGTCTGCGTGCTTGTTTAGTATTCATGTTTCCTGTCTTATTGTGAAAGTCTTTGTCTTTTGTCAGTGTGTTCAGTTTCACCTCTCCCCTGTCTCGTTGGCCTAATTTCTCCCAGCTGTGTCTCCCTCCTGTCTCTTATCCCTTGATTACTGCCTCAGTGTATTTAAGCCCAGTGTGTCTCTGTGTCAGTGTCGCGTCGTCCCTCATGCTGTGTGGCTCTCCTGGTGTCTCCCTGTAGTTTAGTGTGTTATTCCCCAGTTTAGTTTACTTTGTATGCTTTGCCAGCCTGTGAATAAAGCTGTGGTTTTGAGTTCCTCCCTTGTGTCTACGAGCCTGCCTTTTGGGTCCAATTCCTACCTGCCACACAGCGTTTCTTGACAGAACGACGCGACCACAAGATGGATCCAGCAGCTTTGTCTGGGGAGAGCGACCTCACACGCATCCAACGCCTGATGGACTGGGTAACCCACACCACCAACGCAAGGGCGAAAGTGGTGGGGTTAAAAGCCATCGAGGCGATCCTGGAAGGAAATCCCTATCTCTGCCAGCTCAAGGGAGTTTCGGACTTAATTTGCAATCTGGATAAAGCCCGGGAGGTCGTGCTTGCTCGCGAGTCCACAGACTTTATCCAGCAGCAGTGGACTACGGCCATCCCAGAACAGTCGCGTCAGCTTCCCCTGCTGGAGGTTTTGCCCGGCCCGCCGGATGTGGTTTTGCCCGGCCCGTCGGAGCCGTCCGCAGGGAGGAAGCGACGATCGCGCCACCGGCGAGTCACCCCACAGCCGGATATTGGGACTTCAGAACCGCTGGCTGTGCAGTCTTTAGCTCGTCTAGCTGCCCAGCCACAAGCTCGTCTAGCTGCCCAGCCTCCTGAAGCTCACTTAGCTGCCCAGCCTCCTGAAGCTCACTTAGCTGCCCGGGCCTCCTGAAGCTCACTTAGCTGCCCGGGCCTCCTGAGGCTCACTTAGCTGCCCGGGCCTCCTGAGTGGCTCACTTAGCTGCCCGGGCCTCCAGTGGCTCACTTAGCTGCCCGGGCCTCCAGTGGCTCACTTAGCTGCCCGGGCCTCCAGTGGCTCACTTAGCTGCCCGGGCCTCCAGTGGCTCACTTAGCTGCCCGGGCCTCCAGTGGCTCACTTAGCTGCCCGGGCCTCCAGTGGCTCACTTAGCTGCCCGGGCCTCCAGTGGCTCACTTAGCTGCCCGGGCCTCCAGTGGCTCACTTAGCTGCCCGGGCCTCCAGTGGCTCACTTAGCTGCCCGGGCCTCCAGTGGCTCACTTAGCTGCCCGGGCCTCCAGTGGCTCACTTAGCTGCCCGGGCCTCCAGTGGCTCACTTAGCTGCCCGGGCCTCCAGTGGCTCACTTAGCTGCCCGGGCCTCCAGTGGCTCACTTACTGCCCGGGCCTCCAGTGGCTCAGCTGCCAGTGGCTCACTTAGCTGCCCGGGCCTCCAGTGGCTCACTTAGCTGCCCGGGCCTCCAGTGGCTCACTTAGCTGCTCGGGCCCCCGTGCTCCCAGTTTCACCCGCAGCTCAGCCTTGCCCAGTGCAGTCTTCCACTCAACCACCAGCTCCACTTTCTCCCCAACCGTCACTACTACCTCTAGCTCAGTCTCCTGTGCAGTCACCTCTAGTTCATTCCCCTGTGAAGCCATCAACTCCACCACCCACTCCTCTTTCACCACCACCAGTAGCTCAGCTCGCACCTGACCCACTGGCCCAGTTCTCCGTAGCAGTTCGGTTTTCTGGCCAGCATAACATTGAGCCAGGGGTCCCAATTCCCTCTGGCTCTACATCAGCTCCTGCTGGAAGCTCTGATGAGCCCATCCGGCACTCCGTGGCTCCCATGCCGCCACCTGCCTTCTCCGCTGGAGGGTCCGAGGGGCCCGTTCAGCCTCCTGTCTCCGCTGGAGGGTCCGAGGGGCCCGTTCAGCCTCCTGTCTCCGCTGGAGGGTCCGAGGGGCCCTCCTGTTGGAGGGTCAGCCTCCTGTCTCCGCTGGAGGGTCCGAGGGGCCGCTCCAGCCTTCGTCTCATGTCTCCGCTGGAGGGTCCGAGGGCCGCTCCAGCCTTCGTCTCATGTCTCCGCGGGGTCCGAGGGGCCCGTTCAGCCGCCTGTCTCCGCTGGGGGGTCCGAGGGCCCCGTTCAGCCGCCTGTCTCCGCTGGGGGTCCGAGGGGCCCGTTCAGCCGCCTGTCTCCGCTGGGGGTCCGAGGGGCCCCGCCAGCCATCACCGCCTGCAGCGCCTCCGCCTTTGGCGCCTCCGTCTCCGGCTTCCACGCCGCCGCCAGCTGCAGCCTCAGAGCCGTCATCGCCGCCGCCAGCTGCAGCCTCCATCTCTTCGTCAGCTCCGTCTGGTCCAGCCTCCACCTCGGCTTCAGCCACGCCTGCTGCGCCACTGCCGTCGGGTTCTACCTGTGTGTCTGCATCCACGCCTGGTCCTGCGGTTGCCACGCTGTCATGGGACCCGGCCCGTCCTGTTCCGCCTCGCCTCTGCCGGCCGTTTTCTGGGCCTCCGGGTTGGCGTCGAGGACGGCCTCCGGAGGGGAGTTCGTCGCCACCGCTGGCGTCGCGGCCAGCCTCCGGATCTGCTCAGTGGCCGCCACTGCCTTCCAAGTGGTCGGCCCCCTGAACTGTTTGCCCGTTGCCGTGTGCATGGCCGGCCCCCTGACCTGTGTTGGCTCCTGTGTGGCCGACCTCGGGTCGACCACCTGAACTCTTCGTGGACTCTTGTTGAGCTCTTGTTTCGTTTTGGTTGTGATGTTCTTTCCTGCGTTTTTGGACCCTTGTGCTCCTTGTTTTTTGTTTGGTTTCTGTCCCTCCGTCCTGGAACCCCTCCGCCCGCCCTGGCCTGGTGCTTTGTGTTTTTTTTTTTTTTTTTTTTTTTGTTTAGGCTGTCGGGAGCCAGCCCTTGGAGGGGGGTACTGTCACGGTTCTGGGTCCGTTGGACCCAGTATTTTGAGTTTATTATATTTTGAGTTCCATGTGTTATTTTCTGTCTCTCAGTGTCAAGTCTGCGTGCTTGTTTAGTATTCATGTTTCCTGTCTTATTGTGAAAGTCTTTGTCTTTTGTCAGTGTGTTCAGTTTCACCTCTCCCCTGTCTCGTTGGCCTAATTTCTCCCAGCTGTGTCTCCCTCCTGTCTCTTATCCCTTGATTACTGCCTCAGTGTATTTAAGCCCAGTGTGTCTCTGTGTCAGTGTCGCGTCGTCCCTCATGCTGTGTGGCTCTCCTGGTGTCTCCCTGTAGTTTAGTGTGTTATTCCCCAGTTTAGTTTACTTTGTATGCTTTGCCAGCCTGTGAATAAAGCTGTGGTTTTGAGTTCCTCCCTTGTGTCTACGAGCCTGCCTTTTGGGTCCAATTCCTACCTGCCACACAGCGTTTCTTGACAGGAGGTATGTTAACTTAATATATTTCTTATTAAAAAAAAGTATATTTATGCACTGTAATCTAATTGTGTGGATGCTTTAAGGCATCCACACTATTGAGTTCCTGTTTCTCTTTATTCTTTATACATTATTCTTCAAGTTGCTTCCGTATGTTTTTTTGGACTTTAACTACTTCCACAATTTTTGTCCGATTTTCCCCATTCAAATTTTAAACTATTCAGCTTTTTTTGCTAACGACTGCTATGACTTTTGGTATTTATAACTATTGTACTTTTTAAAAATTACGCTTTTTTTTCCTTTAATTTGTCCCGTTGAAATGAACGCGAAACTTCTGCAATTCTGCTAAAACTTGCTTTTCAAACTTAACTACTTCCTCATACTTTCACCTAGAACAACCATTCAAATTTTAAAATGTTCACAAATTATTTGGCTATTCATGTATGATTCATCTTTTTCATATCTGTTACCGTTTTCATCTTATCGCTCTTTAAGTTTTGAGTTTCATCTTTGTGATTTTTCACAAAATACATGCGTTGTTATGGTTGCTATGCACTTGGCTTTCAGTGGGCCACTGTAACTTTCGCAGTCTTCTCTTCATGTCCGAACAACTTCTTCCTACTCGCTCAATTCCCCCTCAAGCCCCACAAATTATACATCAGAATGTAGGTATTTTTGCAGGCTTTCAGAAAATGTCACTATCATTGTTGTGGGATTTATAGAATTGTGGCAAATCTCCTCAGAGCAACACAGTCTACAAACTCTCCATAGAAAGTCAATGGAGAGCTTGTTTAAAATCACCGCTGGATTTCTCTAATGAGAGGCATTTTCATATCTCCTTAACGAAACAAAGTTGAGACATGAGGCTTGTGCCAATATATCTTCAGACACTCCTGATGCTCACAATTCAAGAATTTTTTTCTCACCTATTACCGTTTGGCCATGAATTACGTTTGTTTGAGGGTAGGAAATTTGTCCCTCGCTCAGATTTCTTCAGATTTCAAACTCTGGAAATGAGGCACTTATTTACTCTCATCATATCTTTTTGATGGATTTCAACAGAGCCCTGAAAATTTCCATGACTGTTCACCAAAGCCTGCTGTTTCTTACGGTGAAAGAATGATATCGATGCTCCAAAGATTTAGTCAGAAAGCGTTGTTCAAGGGCAAGTCAGGGCAGTTTTCGCTTCGCCTCTACTCAGTTACAGTGTATTACAAGTCAAATATCTTCAATAACTCATATTTTAAAACTAAATTGTCAACACTTGAAGATTCCCTCATCTCTTCTGAACAAAACGGTGTAAGAACGACCGTTTTCGCCCGGTTAGGAAATAATGGCCATTTGTTTGAGGGGAATGCCCACTATGAGAAATACACTGCACAAATCCTGTCTCTCTGTGCTGCGTGTGTAAAAACAGGTGCACCTGTTTTGGCAGGAAAAAGTACACAGCCTCTCTGATTGGTGGATTCAAATTGAGCAGCTCCCAGGCTGCTTGACTGACCTAGAAACTTGCTTCTCTCTCCGTGAGTGTGAGAGCGCCTTGTTAGCATTTTATTGTATGATTTAAATTCAATATATTTAGACTGGTTGACTGAATTTGGTCGTGTGTCTCTCTGTGCATGTGTGTTTCCATGTGTCCATATTTGTGATTGTGTGACTGTTACACTTTTTTTTTTGCAGATTTTTTTTTTAAATTACACTTACAATTAAATTACAATTAAAATTAAAATGACAAATTACATTTGAGGGACCCTTAGCATGTTCAGGATTTTTTAGACTGTCCATTTTGCTTTTCCAATTTTTCTATTTAAGTTACTACTATTGTGCTAAATCATAGCATTTCTGCTGCTTTTCAATAGTTGTGCTAAATATAGTATTTCTGCTAAAATAGTGTTTCTGCCAAATATAGTACTTTGTGATTAATTATAGTTTTTCTACCAAATCATAGTACAGTTTTTCTGCTTTTTATAGGATTTGTACTTAATATAGTATTTCTGCGTAATTATAGTATTTCTGCCATTTTATGCTATTTGTGCTGAAACATAGTATTTCTACTAAATGCAGTATTTCTGGGTAATCATAGTATTTTTATATATTTCTGCCAGCTCCCCAGGGAGTTAATCCTCTGTGAGGAGTGTAATATTCAAATTTACATATCAGGACCTGCACGACTTCACAACCAGCCAATCATATCTGAGGCCTGACATATTCAAATTTGCATATTGTTGCCTTCATGGCTTCCCAGCCAGCCAATCATCTATGTCATATCTATAATATTTCATATTTTTATTTTAAATGGTCAGCATTTCAAGATTCCCCTATGTCTTCTGAACAAAACAGTCTAAGAATGACCATTTTAGCCCCTACGGTTAGGAATTTATGGCTGTTTGAGGGGAATCCTGACTATGAGAAATAGACTGCAAAAATCCTGTCTCTCTCTGTCCTGCATGTGTAAAAGCCTGCACTTGGTTCACCAGTTTTGGCGGGAAAAAGCACGCAGCCTCTCTGATTGGTGGATTCAAATTGAGAAGCTCACAGCTGTTTGACTGACCTAGAAACATCCTGTTAACAGCCCCTATTCACTTGCGTGTGTGTGTGTGTGTGTGTGTGCAAAACCCTTTTTAGAGCAGAATCTCATTGTTGGATAAAAATATAATATATTCAGATTGGTTGACTGGCATAGACCCTGTCTGTGTCTCTCTGTACATTTGTGTATCCATATTTGATTTTGTGTGTATCTGTTGGCTGGAGTATTTTTGCTAAAACATAGTATTTATTTAAAATTACAATATTCATAGTATATTACAGTGTCGCCCCGGCGCCCCCGTGTGCGGCAGCCTGTTACAGCAGCTCTGCTCATTCTGAGTTTCTTTCCTTCTTATCTTTTTTCTTCTAGTAATTTTTATAACTAACGTATTAGTAATTAGACTCTGCAACCATGTTCTACCGTTTTGTGCTAGTTCTGGTTGTTTTTCTTAGTTTTTTTCTATTTTTTTCACCCGTGTCTGGGGACCCAGAGCAGGGATCCTTTGTTTACAGTAGGGATCAGCTGTTAGCGCTGCATCCTACAGCGGTACTGCCGGCGGACAGACTCGACATTCCCAGTGAACTGAGGAAGAAAAGACGGGGGTGTCGTGCTGGGAAGGAGCGCCGTCGCCCGAGAAGGAGACGTTATCGACCATCTCTTCCTTCTGTAATTATTGGAAATGTACGATCTTTGCCCAATAAGATGGATGAGCTAACGTCGCTAACCTGGTCACAGAGGGAGTACCGGCAATGTAGCATCATGATGCTAACGGAGTCGTGGCTAACACCGCTAACTCCGGACACGAGCGTGACACTACCGGGATTCCAGCTGCTGCGAGCGGACAGGACGAGAGAGAGCGGTAAGAGGAAAGGAGGGGGACTGGCAGTGTTTGTGAATGACAGATGGTGTAACCCCGGGCACATCACTGTAAAAGAACAACTCTGCAGCAGAGACATTGAGCTGTTAGCCGTTAGCATGCGTCCATACTACCTGCCCCGGGAATTCTCCCCCCCTCGGCCAACGTGGATGCAGCCTGTGACTCTCTCCACTCTGTGGTCAGCAGACTGCAAACACAATCTCCGAGAGCCCTTCTCATAATATCAGGGGACTTCAATCATGCCTCACTGGACTCCACACTGCCCACCTTCACTCAGTATGTGACCTGCCCAACCAGAGACAATAAAACACTGGACTTACTGTATGCCAATGCTGAAGAGGCATACAGTTCATCACCTCTCCCTCCCCCTGGGCAGATCTGATCATAACCTGGTGCACCTTGTCCCTGTGTATGAGCCCTTAGTGCGCAGGGAGCCACCAGCCACCCGCACAGTGCAGAGATGGTCGGAGGAGAGCGAGGAGGCTCTTAAGGATTGTTTTGAGTCGACTGTGTGGGAGGTGATCTGTGACGACCACGGAGAGGACATCGACAGCCTTACTACATGCATTACTGACTATATTAATTTCTGTGTGGATAACACCGTACCTACCAGGACTGTACGGTGTTTCTCCAACAACAAACCTTGGATTACCCCAGAAATTAAAGCTGTCCTCAAGCAGAAGAGGAGGGCCTTCAAATCCAGAGACAAAGAGGAGTTGAAAAGGGTGCAGAGAGAGCTGAGGGGACTGATAAGGAATGGGAAGGACAGCTACAGGCAGAAGATGGAGAACCAGCTTCAGCAAAACAATGTTGGTGAAGTCTGGAGAGGCCTCAGAACCATCTCAGGCCACAAACATCAGAACTCTCTGCCTGGGAGGGATGTGAGGTGGGCAAATGAACTGAATCATTTCTTTAATAGGTTTGATTCAGCCATGAGGCAGTCTCCAACATCGGCTGCAGACTCACCCACCCCCACTGCTGCTGTTCCACCTCTGACACCTCAGACACTTCACACCTCCTCTATTCACCCTGCTCACTCCTCCCAACCCCCAACAACAGCATCCAATACACACTCATCACAAGGCTCCAGCCTGTCTCTCTCAACCACCCAGGTTAGGAGGGAACTGAGGAGGATTAAAGCCAAGAAGGCAGCGGGTCCAGATGGCATCAGCTCGAGGGTCGTCAGGTCCTGCGCGGACCAACTGTGTGGTGTGATGGAGCACCTCTTCAACCTGAGCCTGAGGCTGGGAAGAGTCCCACAGCTCTGGAAAACCTCCTGTGTTGTTCCAGTGCCAAAGACTTCACGCCCCAAGGACCTCAACAGCTACAGGCCGGTGGCTCTGACATCCCACCTGATGAAGACCCTGGAGCGGCTGGTCCTGGCTCAGCTTCGGCGCCTTGTGAGCTCATCACTGGACCCACTTCAGTTTGCCTACCAGCCTGGCATTGGAGCGGATGATGCCATCATTCACCTCCTACATCGTTCCCTCGCTCACCTGGAGACTGCTGGGAGCACTGTGAGAATCACGTTCTTTGATTTCTCCAGTGCCTTCAACACTATTCTTCCCACGGTTCTGAAGGACAAGCTGGAGAACTCTGGAGTGGACCATCACCTCACCACCTGGATACTGGACTACCTCACCGACCGACCACAGTATGTGAGGACTCAGGGCTGTGTGTCGGACAGGGTCGTCTGCAGTATGGGGGCCCCACAGGGAACGGTTCTGGCTCCGTTCCTCTTCACCATCTACACTGCAGACTTCTCCCACAACTCCACCCAGTGCTTCCTGCAGAAGTTCTCTGATGACTCTGCAATAGTCGGCCTCATCACTGATGGGGACGACAAGGAGTACAGAGGACTGACTCAGGACTTTGTGGACTGGTGCCAGCTGAACTACCTCCAGATCAACGCCAGTAAAACCAAGGAGCTGGTGGTAGACTTCCGCAGGCACAAGCATCCTCCACTGCAACCACTGAACATCCAAGGTATGGACATCGAGGCTGTGGACAGCTACAGGTACCTTGGTGTTCATCTGAACAACAAACTGGACTGGACTCATAACTCAGACGCCCTCTACAGGAAAGGGCAGAGCAGGCTGTACCTGCTGCGGAGACTCAGGTCGTTTGGAGTGGAGGGCCCACTCCTGAAGACCTTCTATGACTCTGTGGTGGCCTCAGCCATCTTTTACGGTGTGGTCTGCTGGGGTGGCAGCATCTCTGCTGGGGACAGGAAGAGACTGAACAGGCTGATCCGAAGGGCCAGCTCTGTTCTGGGATGCCCTCTGGACCCAGTGGAGGTGGTGAGTGACAGGAGAATGGTGGCTAAGCTGTCATCCCTGATGGACAACATCTCCCACCCCATGCATGAGACTGTGACAGCACTGAGCAGCTCCTTCAGTGGGAGACTGCGGCACCCACGGTGTGGGACGGAGAGATTTCGCAGGTCTTTCCTCCCCACTGCTGTCAGACTCTACAATAAAGACTTTTGCAGCTGATCAAACACACAAACCCACACATGTGCAATAAGACTGCTATACGTGCAATTCTTTTTCTGACAAAGTTGTGTCTTTGTATTTTCCTACTCAGTTGTATATAGTAGTTGTATTTCTATTTTATTCTATTGTATATATTATTCTATTCTATTTTATTCTATTGTATATAGTATTTTATTTTATTTTATTACATTCCAGTGTTTTCTACTTTCTGCTACATAACTTTGCACTTTTGCTGTAACAAAACAAATTTCCCACCCGTGGGACTAATAAAGGCCATCTTATCTTATCTTATCTTATCTTAAATCACAGCATTTCTGCTATGTTGTTCTGTTTTTCTAAATCATAGTATTTCTGTAATGTTTAAGAATGTTTGGCTAAATATATTATTTCTGTTATCTTATACTATTTCTCCTAAATTATATTTTTGAGAAGTTATCATGTTTCTGGTAAAATACAATATTTCTGCTATGATATTGTAATTCTGCCAAGTATATTTCCTCTAAGATATTGCAGTTCTGCTAAGTTACTACATTTTAGCAAAGTTCCTTTGCTTCTGCAAAGTTTTTACAATTTCTGCAACTTTTCAGCTTTTTCTGCTAGTTTCAGCAGACAGCTTCAGCTTTAAAGCAGCCACACAGCATTTTCGCAGGAAATGCAAATTTTTCTAGTTTATATTGTATTGCCTCCTGCAGGACAGGCTGCACATGTGAATTTGTCACTGTTTATTCCTCCATCTCTTTTTCGTTGTTTCTCTCTCAAGTTGGTTTGAGAGTAGGGTCACCTTTTTAAAATTGTTTGTTTATGCCGGGTTTGTTTTTTATCTTCAACGGGCTGGTGCAATATTAGTCGGGCAATGTGCAATCCCTGAGCTGGGCTCTTACCCTAGGGGAATTAGGTCTTTTAGAGGTGCTCCATGTGGATTTGTAGTGCCACCAATTATTGCCTGGACTAAAACACTTAGTGCATGCGATAAGCGTTCTGTTGGGCTCGTATTTATTTGGGGTGGATTTGTTTTAAAGTAACAAGCATCTGGGACCACCGGGGTAGAGCAAGCCAGCAGGTGATAGTTGCATTGCTGGCAGGTTGCATCAATAATGCTATATTGTGGTCGTTAGTGACTTTTTCTATTTTGATGTTTTAGGCCTATTGCAAATCTTTTGTGTTCTTTTAAATAATACATTTTAACATATCTGACTGATATTGACCCTCTTGTCCCGTTTATTCTGGGCTCGTTCCTGTAAGAGCTTTGGGCCTGAAAGTTTGCCCAAGTAGTATAGAGGCCCTTAGCGAACACTCGGTGGCTTTTACTCGCTACATATGTACTGTTTAAAATTCAGAATAGGGAGGATAGTGTATGTAACCCAGTGTTAAAAACGGGTTAAAAGCACTACTAATACTAATTTCATAATGGTAATAAATATTAATAAAAAACTTAAATATAATAAATAATGGTAAAAAGCATGTAAACACAAGTTTAATTAATATGTACGTAAGTATATGTAATCTATAAATGGTGTGGGGGCAGGACTTAGTCCTGTGGAGTGTTTGGTCGCTCAGTGGATCTAACAATCATTGGCCGGTCTGACCCTTCCCCCAGTCTGTGTGCGCTGCTCAGACACCTGTGTGTGTCAGTCAGAAACGCCAGAGACACAGACGGTGAAAGATTCGGTTACCCGTGTGGTGAAGAAGCTAGCTGAATAGTAAGTCCTGTTTTCGGTGGAAATAATAAGAGTGATACTGTATTCCAGAGGCCGTGAGCCAGCGTGATCACTGTGAAGCCCCGTGTAGCATTTGTTGCTTCACATGTTAAGTCCCAGGCAGTGCACGTGCGCTAGCATAGCATGCTACTTGCCGCTAGCTCCGATGCTAACTTCCGCTAGCCATTTTGCAATGAAAGTGCCTTTTTCCGAAGCTAAAGCCATTAGCACTGAGTCTGCTGCACTTTATATGAAATGTTCTTTAAAGGTTCATGTCATATTACTGTGGTATTGATGTATAATGTATGGTTTTGTGCAAAGTTATCTTAGCACATGTTCACTTTTCTCATGGTGCTAGTTATAGTTCTGCACACTGAGTATTAGCAACGTGAAATTAAGTGCCTTCACCTGCACTTTACTTAGCTGAAACTTGATAAGTCTCAAGCCAATGTGTTTTAATGCACTGCTGAGCTATTTTGTATTATTTTAAATGTGTGTTTCCTATGCACTTTTTGCCCTTGAAATTAGAATAATTTGTTGTACAACATAGAATATTTTGAAAGAAATTTAGAAACACTACAAGCAACTCTTAGTAGTAATAAGTTATAGACATGATAGCTAAATGTTGAACTACTGTGTTCTGGCCTGGTCCCCAGGTCAGGTTTTTTTCCTTTGCTTATTTGGATTGGATTGGTTTTGAGGACCTGAGAAGAATCGAGGATCCCTTTTCCAGTACTGGATGGTGAGCCCAGCCCAAAGAGCCGGATGAACTGGTAGATTGTAACCCGACTGGTTACAAACGCACTGAGTGACTATTGAACATTGACAGACTGAAATTGACTTTAAAAAAAGGACACAAAAGACAATATATCCTTGGGTCGACCATTTGTGGGGTTTATTTTATTTTATTTTGTTCTCAAAAGTGCGTTCTACTTTTGTTAAATGTGCACAACCTGCTAACTTTTAATAATTGCTAATAAATGCAATTGTGTTCTACACCTGCTGTGTACAAGTCCTCTGTCATACACCCTTGGCTCCTACGAATCTAGAACCTGTCTGATCTGGCCCATATTTCCCTTCTGTACTCGTACTGTGGTTAAAGGTAACTACACTGCCCGTACTACATGCAAAGAAGGCAAGAAGTAGCACTAACAGGTCTTGCATGCCCACTACTAGTATTGCACCACCAGTGTTACATAAGTTACATGTAGGTTTAAGTTTATTAGATTGATACATATATACCAACAAGGCAGTGTACATCAAAGCAGTTGTTTTCATGCAAAGGCTTTATGGTTTTTGCTATAGCAATTGACAGATCACGTGAATTTCGCGCATTGCACGCCGGGAACTCGTGCCAAAACCATCCAAGTACCGCATCAAATGCAAGCATTTGCAGCGCCGCAAAACATTCATTCTCCGGTTCCAATACCTTCTTGGTTTTTCTTTGCCGCACAAAAAAGGAATGTACAAAACTAAGGAGAATAATGCCGGTCCGTACAAAGACAGACTCGACGAAAAGGCAAAGAAAAGATACGAGGGAAAAAAATCAAAGGAGTGAAAAGGTCAGACCCTTACGAGCACACAGAATGGACAAAAGACGTTAGCGTGCTGCCCAACTTTCACCACACTCAGATTTATAATTATACGGTTCTTGGAGTGAGTACATACACGCATGAAGTTTTTAGTAACTTCAGGTCACTGCAACAAGCCCAGGTACAGTTTACCGACGGATGGGTACAGGACCTTGAAATGCACAGTGTAGAACGAAAGACCATCGTACAAACAAAGGTAAGTATACCAGTCTCACAAATAGTCGTCATAAATACACATTCGTTAACAGTTTATTAATATAACCTTTGAGCTCAACGGTAATTAGTAGTGGAAATAATTTCTGGTACGCATTACAGAAATGTAGTAGTGACAATAATGTATGTTGTAATCGCACTGGACAATTAGTGATACAGAACAACTGTTTTATCCTGTGAATAAGTGTTTTTGTCAATGTACCGTGGTAATAACAGAAGCAAAACAATATTGTGACCGGACAATTCACTATTTATGCACAATAAATAAAGAAGCATAGCGTGACAATTTCTGTTCAGCGCCAGACTTGCTTGTAACCTATATCACAAATTATGTTAAGAAAAATGACGTTTAATTACTACAAAACACCGACCTTTGTGGGAATGCTTGGAGCAGACTAAAATGTGAGCTGGAGTGCTTTGGGACGTATATTTGGTATATCCAGACCATCCGTCGGCTCTTACTTCGGAAACATGGCTTAAAAAAAATTTCTCTTCAATGATGTAATCTGATTAAAAAAGAGAACTCTCTCTTTACCCGCCAGCTTCCCGTGGCTGTCATGCGACCGGCTATTGCAATTAATAATACAACAGCTTCTTGCCATTTTTTGGGTTTCTTTTTATCGCTGTGTAACTGAGTTCAATTGAAAGCCTGCGTGTGCTAGTACCTCTTGCCACAAGTTCCCAGAATCCTTTGCGGTTTTACTTCTGAATGACGTCACATTTTCAATCTCTATCCTGGTGGGCTGGTCTCTAGTCAAAATGCCCGGGCCGATTTTTTTTTTTTTTTTTTTTTTTTTATCCCAGTCCAGCCCTGCACACAACTGTTTTTAAATCAGTGGCCATTTCACAAACCCGATCAGCAATCTTATTTCTCCTCAGGCTCACATTTGCCAAAATCTGTGTTTTGTCTGGACACAAAACGTCGCACACCTTCATCATGCAGCTCTATCTCCTCTGCTACAATAAAACTTGCTTTCACAACAGCTTCACTTTGATTTTGCTCTGGTTAAAAATGTCTGCTGAAATGTCAGATTCTTCTTTAGCTCTTTTACTTTCTGTAGTTTCTGCATTTAGGTTTTTCAGCTTATCCTGACGTTTTGTGTCGTAGTGCCGTCTTAAATTAAATTCCTTAATTACAGTCACATTAGCTCCACTAATAAGACACACGGGTTTACCAGCAATGTCTGTAAACATATATTCAGTCACCCACTGGCGCTGAAAGGCTCTGCTTTCAGAATGAACTTTTCTCTCCACCATTGTGAGCGGCTAGCTTCGCAATAACAGAAGTTTGACTTGAGCAGGAATGTTTCCAGTTAGCCTGTTCCCAGTTCAGCAAGGAGGCTGCAGCGCTGCATTATGGGATCTGTAGTTCGTATATTATTAGCGCCTCATATCGCCGGGCCATGCATAACAATAATAGTACATCTATATAAAATGATCTCGAGGGCCGGATATAAATGTACGCCGGGCCGGATGTGGCCCGCGGGCCTTGACTTTGACACATGTGGATTAAGATATCATTTTTATTTCTTGTCCATACCTGCAAATCAGTCCAACAATGAACAGGCTGATGGCAGTGAGATCACATTGATTCCACCCATCCTGAATGTAGAGTCTGAAACTTTGACTCCAGGTCGTCCCCAAAAAAACAGTCTTGAAGACAGAAAAAAGAAATTTAACAGATTGTCAGAAAACAAACTACAATAATAAAAAATATCAACATACTTTTTATTATTGTATTATAAACAGTGTTTATATACCTGCCTATACATGCACCTTGAAGCTTATTAATTTTGTTTATTTTTGTGTCAATCTTCAACTTAATGCTTGCGAGACGATAGCATGTTAACCACTGTGTTCCAATGGCACACATATTGTCTTTTCTACTATGTGCAATTTAAAAAAAGATTTCTGTTGTAAAGACCCACCTTTTAGCACATCCCAGCACACCCACTCACTTCACCAGATGCATCTTGTTTAGTTCTCTCACCTTTGAGTGTGGTGCTTGTCCTTAATTTCACTCACCTGTCACACATTATATAAGGACTGCATTCACTTTTGGCACACTTTCTTCACTCCCACATGGGGCGGCAGCAGAGGTGAGCTTCTGTTTGGGTTTTTGATTTTGTATTGTTTAAGGTAATGAGTAACTTAAATCTGTTTTCTTTCAGCATTGGCAGTCCATGTGCCTTTCCTTCTATGCTTTATTGATTTGAGAATAAAAGGAGAACCCTGTGAATGATTAGATGACTGCTCATTCTCATTCTGATCGGATGAGCCCATGATACTGATTATTTAAACCCTGAGCCTTCCTTCACAACAATTTCAATTAAGTGGCTATTGCTGCATTCAGTTGTTCACTTCACATTTTATACAGTTAGAACTTTATTTCCAAAATGTTTAAATAAGATGTCTCTCTTCACTCACCTGTCGGATCTCCTCACAAATGATAGTGAACACCCAGAAGTACAACACACACTCCGTGGCAGCTGGACCTGAGGGGGGTGGGGGCTTGAAATCCACCAACAACACGTAGGCGAAAAGCAAGAGAAACAGGAAGTACATCAGGACGTTGCCCAGAAAGGAGGTGACCGGTGCAAACCAGAACTGACGTGAGCGTGACACTATGAATGGACTTTTTGGCCGTCGTTGGGGTACGCCTGTATCAAAGATTATAAATGCAGATAAGCAGGTGACTAAAAATGACAGCATATGGAGCAAGAATCAGATGACTCTTTAAACAGGACTCACCTTCAATGGCATCACTCTTTTGACCTTGTGAGTCAACTTCACTGATATATTTTAAAAAAACATTTTAAAGTAAATTAGTAGACTAATGCAAATAAATAACAAACTGATGTTTTACATATTAATACTGTAGAGTGCAGTTAGAAATATTACTGCTGCTTGATGTCAGAGAAAGAGAAGACAGTGGTCCCATAAAGACTGTCATTGTCCTGATCCAGCTGATCATATTGATTCCTGCGGGGGAAGAAAATGTGGCAAATGTTTAAAAAATATTAAAAAAAATAATTTACAAACCTCAAATTAAAAATTTTACCTAAAAGAGATGAGGTTGGTGTAGCAGAGGATGGGGCAGAAGAACACGAGCAGAAGCTTCCAGATCTCTGTGTTCCTCTTCATATCACCCCACCAGATCTGGGACAGCAGAGACTGGAAGAGGACAAACTGAGACCTTATCCATCAACAGTAGCTCACCGGCTCAACATAAAGTGTTTTGTTATTTTAGAAATATCATGCTATATTTCCTTTGTAACACTCATCTGCTATTTGAAATCATGGCAACAACATGAATTAAAGATATGACACACCTGTACGCCATCATTACTGAAGAAAAGCCGAGCATCAGCACTCACACCCATCTGAAGACAGGTGCTGTGACCCCAGAAATGAGACTTCCTAAAGAGCAGGCTGAAAGAGCGGTTTTCATCACTCCGATAGCAAGAGCTGAAAATATCTGAGGTAAAGTGGACACATGACAATGAGTTAGGTTTGTTATTAATGTGTTACATAAGCTGTTAAAAGGAAAATTCAAAGGGCTCTTTGTGAAACTGTTATGAAACTTAATATCTAATTATTATAACATCAACAGTAGCAGACAGTTGTAGTTATTGTCTCACCATGAGCCAGGTTCTCAAACTTCTGCGCCAGTTCTTTCATGGAGAGTTTGGTTTCAGTGTCATACTTCCGTTTGGACAGTTCTCTGAGTATCTTACAGCCACCAAGAGCACTCAGGACTGCCTCATCTGCCTGGAAAGGAGAGCAAGTAATTATATATTTTCTGATTACTTTTCTTAAAGGAACACTTTGAAAACTCATTAGATTTCAATAGGGAAAAATTATATCTGTATTGATGTGGACTGAGTAATGTGTTAGGAATGAAAGGATGCCAAAATGTTTGATGGAAATTAAAATTATTAACTGAATTTAAAGAAAATGTAGCGGAAGGGAATCAGGTCAGGTGTATCCTTCATGGCCCAGCATATCCCAGAATTCATAGTGCGGCCCAGTTTCCAACAATGGCGGCAGCTACTTAGACTCAGCAGTCCATCTGCATCTTAAGGATAAAGGTCACTCTTTTGAGGATGCCAATGTTCACATATTGGACAGAGAGGACAGATGGTTTGAAAGAAAGAGGCCATCTATGTCCCTGTGAGCGACCATCTTTGAACAGAGGCGGTGGTTTATGACACCAACTGTCTGCCATCTATAATCCAGTTTTGAGTTCCCTCCCCAGACGCCTTAACGCCCACTCACATCCTGGGCCATCTGACCTCAGGAATTCACATGACAAGGTGGGGCCAGGTTTCACAATGGGCTCACCCGAAACCCTGGCTGATTAGGTCCCACACCCGCTTTCACACCTTGGCGCATGTGATTAGAGGATCACCAGGGGGTCCTTTGTCCCTCATTGGGGGGATACTCCCACTGGGTTTAAATCTGGGACTCTTGGCCATTTGACCTTAGAACTGAAGAAGCTTCTCGGATGAGAGGTGAAACGTCTTCAAGCAACTTAAAGAAGTCCAGACGCTTTTCTTTGCAAACTCCTTTGACTACGATGACCTGGATGACTGAGAACCTTCACAGAAATATAAACAGTGAAGTTGGAGAATGAACGCTAACTTTTTTCCACTTAATAAAAGTTAACATGAGGGTTCCCGAAGGTTCGTGACAAATTTTATTTTATTACCACTAATCATTTTAAAGCTCAGTTTTTAAAACCTTAAGATGTAATTACAGCCCAAGCCCATGCAGCCGTATATTGATAACCAACCTCGTATTGTGGATGGATTATCTCAGTTGTTCTCCTGCCTGAAGTTTGGTCCGTTTAAAGCATCCTGCCATGTGATTGCATTTGTGCCTAGCCATCGTGAACCCTCACGTTAACTTTTGATTGGAAAAGTGCTAGCGTTCATACTCCAGCTTCGCTGGGTTTATGTTATGCTAACATAGCTGTGTCTAAGTCAGAACATGGTATATCATGTTTAGGTGGAAACTAGCGAGCTAACCTCCTGCTAACTGCTAACTCTGTTAAATTTACTAAATTTCTGTTTTCCTGGATGTCTGAATGTTAAACTTAATTGTTAAAGCAGCAACACTGATTATTTTATTAAACATGAAAGAATTTAGACAGTGATGCTGCTGTGTTCATTTGACTTTGGGACCTGAAGCAGAGTTTGAACGCAGATTACTCCTCGAGGCTCCTGACTACGATAACCTTAATGTTTCGACAATCCAATAAGCTTGCAGCTTCGTAGCATTCGTAGCATTCGTAGCAAACATTTTTGACAGAGTTTTGAGCACCGTGTGCCACATAAAATCGGTTTGAGGTCAGTAAGCACAACCAGAACTCATACATAAGGCGCAGTGGATTATAAGGCACACTGTCGATTTTCGAGAAAATTCAGGGATTTTAAGTGCACCTTTTAGCCCAAATAATATGGTACCCTAAAAAGTAAAGACTGTGTGAAGTGAGCAAATTTACAAATTCAGCAGGGGGCTCAAAAATTATCCACCCCAAGTAAAATACTTTTAAGTTTGTCTAAGAGCCTTTACCATCTCCCAGAAGAAAAGGGCCATCTCACTGCGGTTCTGCAGTACAGCCCAGAGGAAGAGTGAAGCCCAGGGATGGGGGCAGCGCTGCTGGTGATATTTGGAACCTCCATGCAGAATCTTACTGGCACGCTGGGATGAATAAAAAAAAAAAAGAATAAAAAAACCTATTATGGTAAATGGCCTGCATTACTACATTCAGTCATTCACCCATTCACACACTGGCAATGGCAAGCTACATTGTAGCCACAGCTGCCCTGGGGCGCACTGACAGAGGCGAGGCTGCCAGACACTGGCGCCACCGGGCCCTCTGACCACCACCAGTAGGCAAACATGGGGTTAGTATGGGGTTAGTATGAGCTGAGCTACAGCCACCCCTATTATCAGTCCAAATGTAAAAAAGAGATACTGTCACCACAAGTACACTGCCTGCTTCTTCTAAAAAGTTAAGAGTACCTTCATGGCTGTCCTTTTGAATGAAGATGACTGTAAGCCTAAAGCTTTATAGTAGAAAGGCTGGCAGGCATCACCCATTAAGTGTTTCAGCACCCCTGACACCTGAGGAAACAGGTGGATGGAACAGTAAGCACAAGAGTATGTTTTTGGATTTGTTTCACATTCTTTATTAATCTACTTGAGCATAACTTATTATTTTAGAAAACTCACCTCAAAAAGGGTAAACTTCCTCCTTGGTCTGCTCTCACTGTTATCTGCTGCCACTTTTGAGGAAAGACCCTGTTGTTCTGATGATGGTTTTGCAGATGCCATATTTCTCAGCCGTTCCTTTAGGCACTGCTGTAGTAGCTGATAGAGCAAGGTCCCATCTGGTACAGAGCGATAGAGGCTTTCCAGCTTGCCATAAGTTAGGTAGTCCACAATGTTCAAACCATTCTCAATGAAAAGCCGAACAAACTGGGGCTTGTCATTGATCAGCGCATCTGTCATCGAGTCTTCCAAATCTTCATACTGTTTAATTGGAGGAAGGAGATCATGTTTTAAGGCAGGTCAATATTTATAATGCCAAATAATCACATTTAAACTGACTTATCTGTCAAACTTAATATTACACATCTGTTCCCTTCCTCACCTTCCACTGGATGTCATCATTGAACAGTTCAATCTTGGCAATGTCAACCCTGTTCCACGTTACTGCTAACTTCAGCTCATCACTATAAGGGTTGGCCTCAACTAATGCGCGCTGCTTACTTGCTAAAAAAGACAAATACAACAAAAATTAAATTAAGGATAAAAAGGGGTTGTAGCTGTTATGATGTATAACTACGGTCTAGTTATATATACCTCCCATGAGTGTTTTAAGCAGGACACTGTCAAAGTCATTTGGACTCTCGTGCTCTCCGTGGTAGACCATAATCAAACCTCTATTCTGGTAAATGCTAAAAGCCTGGAAATAGAAGACGGGGAAAAGGAAACAGGAATGTTGGACACACAGTTGCAAGATGACAGGACAAGATGTAGGAGATAAAGTACATTCCACATATGTTATAGCACCTGCTTGAAACCATCTCTCATGTCAGTCAGTTTTATGCACTCTCTGTAACTTTTCTAGCTAATGTTTTCAAAGCAGAAAAGAAACAAACAAACAAAAAAACATAAATAACTAACACACATGCCAAAATGGGTTACCTTCAGAGTTCAGCATCTTGAGAGTGAAACGGTAGAGATTTCCTCATGTGTGATAATGCTGCCTGCCCATTTCAACTTTTAACCAGACTTTAGGATAGTAATAGGATTTATTGTACTATTTATGCCATTTTTGGCAAAGCTCTGAGCTTATGGAAATTTTGCTTGTTCAGTTGGCACACAGCTCTGGAGTTTTTAAATACAGGTTTTGCTATTTATTCTATTTTTGTATTCTTCCCTGGTCATACTGGGGTATGATTCTATTGTTTTTATTCATGTTTGATTGAAAACAAACAGTTTTAAAAATTAAGATGTGCAAATGTAAACAACTCAACTTGTTAGAGATATTCACCTACTCTTGAACACCCCCCCCCACCCAAACCCCCCCCCCAAAAAACAAAAAACACGTAACAAGAAACAAGAAAACTGCACCAAAACCACAAAAATAATACACAGCAAGCCCAAATTTATAAGTCTTCTCATCAGATATTGATGCTTCTTTCTTATGAGAAACATTGATATACAAAAACACAAATGTTTCTATTGTCTCAGTGGCTGATAGTCACCCACAGGCCTCAGTGTGAGCTTGAAGCCATTTACAATGTTACAGCTGTTTAATGTGTAGGTGCTCACAATAAACGCATTTTGAATGAAAGCCGGGGAACTTCTGTAGCACAAAAAATCTTTGTGCCCAAATAGATGATATTACCATTATTTCCCCCTAGGTGTTGCCAAAGGCACCAAGATAATAACTGAAAAAGCTGCACCAATACACAGAAATATAAACAATATTCTATTTACTTGGTAATAACTTCGCTTTTAAGCCTTAAGTTGGCTAGTTATGTATCGGGTTAAGGTTTAAAGCTTTCTCTTCAGGAAAGTAACTCACATGCTAAGTTCACAGCATATTCCATAAATCACCGTGTCATAACTAAATACTATATTAGCGCGTACTGCATCACACTCAGAATATTTCAATCATTTCACTAGGGAGTTTGATAGCTAGCAAAATAATAAGAATAATTTTAATAATTAACGTGTTACATAGACGTATCCCTAATTGCTTACGAGGACTCAGCTATTTTGTGATTCGAGCATGCAAACTCCACCATTGTCGTTTTCCATCAAATACTCAGTAAAACGGCAACCTCAAGGCGTGTTAATTTTGTTCATCTATTTTTCTGATAAGAAAACTATTCAGATACAGCAAAATACAGTTATACTTTCAAGCAATTTTAAGCACCACATCTGAAATTCAAACACTTTCAAACCCTGAAAAGACAATGTTGAAACTCAAGCATTGTAAAGATTTCAAGCACCCGAGCAAACCCTGTAATAGCCAGTTAATAACCTTTTAGAACAACCTTAAGAATAGTAATGACTAGGAAACACCTGTGGCAGTTTCTATGTAATAAGCAGCATTTTAATACCATGGTCATGATAGCTGAATAAAACAAGTATCAGGAAGTCTGTAATGAACTGGAAACCGTTATGCAAAATGTTAATAATTAAGTTTAAAAGATTAATACATATGAATACATTCGATTTGCAGAGGAGTTTAGAAGACCGTCTTTCACAGCATAGTTTATACATGGATGATAATACATCCAGGTAATTGGGTGGTAAAAACTTAGAAATTACCACATTATTACAGAGCTGTATTTCCATATTATTAACCTCCAGTTTTTGAGCCTTATTATCCCTTCGCTTCCTTTAACGGAAATATTAATGAACTGCAACCACAGTTTCTACCATGATTTAACTTGATATTAAGTGGTTATTACTTATAATATATGAAATAGTTATTAACGAGTTGTAATACAACTCTAATACAAATCTTTCCTCCAATTCTTCCAAAGTAAGAACCTCAGCACTCACCTGTTCAACTAGTTTGTCAGTTTGCACTTCTGAAGGAAAGTGCTTCTTAAACCATTTTGCCACTCTGTCTTTAAGATCCACGCTGGGACCCGCCTCACTGTTGCCTTCACCAGAGGACGGCATAGCTGGAGTTGAAGACAGGTTCTCCAAGACATCACTCACGAAATCAGCCAAGCCTCCTGAGCCAGCCAGAACCAGCCAGGGGATGGAGTTTTTCAGAGAGAGATCCATTCTCTGAAAGACATTACAAAAACCATGAAATGAATATTTACACAATTTGAGTATCAAATCGCAACACTTGTTGTGATTATCAATCAACATATAAAGCAGAGACTGTACCTTTAGCATGTCTGCATCCCCTGATATCAGCATACAAACAACAGGGATATCAATGCTGCCACTTCCTTTAAAAAGATAAAACTATTTTAAACACGTTTCAATCTTGATAAAATGCTCTTACTAACTTAATGAGAGCAGCACAGCAACTAACAAAGATACAGATGGCGCACCCTGTGATTTTTTTTTTTAACTTGATTAAACAGTGGTGTTGTGGTTAGCAATGTTGCGTTAAAGCAAGAAGTTCCTGAGTTTGAATCCACCATCTGACTGGGACCTTCATTTGTATGTTTGCATGGGTTCTCTCTGGGTGCTCCGGTTTCCTCTTACAGTCCAAAGACATGCAGTTAGTGGGGTTAGGTTAACTGGTGATTCGAAATTACCCAAAAAGTGTGAATGTGAGTCTGAACGTTTCTCTTTGTGCTAGCCCTGCCCCTGTGACAGACTGGTGACCTGTACAGGGTGTACCTGTTACGCCCTGTGCAGTAACTAGGATAGGCTCATAAATGGACTACCACTTTCAAAACAAGTATTATAACAAGTATTATAATATCTCACCTAATATGCCTGTGCGCTGGTGGGAAATGTATTCCTCCAGTCTGGCTCTGAAACCCATCTCTCCTCCTCTGCGGCCCACACTCCCATCATCCACCAACAGGAAGGCCTGGTGGTTGTTGTCCAGTGAGCAGGATTCCTGTGATATGTTTTGGACATAGTACCTTGCAGGAAAGCTTCCCTGCAAAAGAAGAAAACCAGTTATTCCAGTGTTTCTTCCTGGCCTTGATCAGTTTCCACAGTGTCCTAGAGGCCTACATCCTGTTGGTGTGTTTTCATTGGAGATGCAAATACAGTTTGGTCCCAAGATTGTCCAGATGAATAACAATTGCATACATTTACCTGACCTTGAGCATTCAAAGGTTAGGTCCACATAGTCTTATTAATTTGAAATTAGTGCCCATGAAATATAAGCATTATGATTGGATTATGGACAGCTAATATTAAAACATTGAAAAACAAATATAATGAAATCTTTAAGCAAGATTTACAGTAAAAGATTGTACAGTAAAAGTTAACAAGATATTCTAAATGCTTTGAGAAATGTGTAAACTCTGTACTACCTGAGGGTTGACCAGCTGCTCTCGTTTTTCCACTACGCCCCACGAAGCAATCCCTAACGCTACTACCTTGTTGAGAGAGACCGAAGTTGACACAGCTGCATGATCTCTCACTGCCTGTCCAACACACCGACCAGGCCTTTCGCGCAGACCTGTAGTTAATATCCATGCACCTGGGAACAGATTAAAAATCAGTGTGAGAAAGCATTAGTCACTGCTTGGGATTTGGGGGTCAAATAGGAAAAACAGAGAAGTCTTTCCAATAGTGGTATGGCCTTTCATCATTTCCTCCTTTAGCCGTTTACTCTATGGAGATCTTTTCCTTCACTTTTTGCAGACTGGGTTTGATGACGGAAGCTGCAGTGGAACAGTGGGACAATTTTTGCACCTACATGTCTACCTGACTTGGACATTTGAGCTTAATTCAACAGATGTTAAAACCTCGCTGTTTTCGTTTTGTTTTTTGTTCTGTTTTGTTTGTTTGCTTCTTACTTTTGGTTGTTACATTTTTGTATTTGCCATTATAAAATGCAAAATCTAATAAATACTTCAATTAATAAAAAAAAGATAAAATAAAGGAAGTTCACTTAAGACACATTTTTAGATTGTTTTTGATTTTTTTTTAAATGTCATTGAAAAAATTATGACAGCTTCTGCTAAGCAAACAGCTCACACATATTCCAGACATACGGTGAACATCACACATGAGTTTGTCAGGAAGACTGTTATAGCAGCATTTGATGTGATGATTTTCACCTATCAGATGCATAAAGTTTTTACCTGTGCTTTGTGACGCTTTCACCAGTCCCTGTCTGAGGACCTCCCATACCCAGGTCTTTATCTGTGTCCCGCTATTTCCACCCACAACAGAAACAACCAGGTTGGGTGCAGGAAGACCCCAATGGGTTGTCAATAAATTGTACACCAAAGAAGGCTCAGTGCTCCATGACAGGCGCAGGAACTAAGTTTAGAGATTTGACAGATTAAGAGGAATGAGCACATGTCAGCAATGCACAAGATTTAAGAAGTAATGAAAGTAATAAAAGTAATGAACAAAGGATGCTCAAATAAATATGACATCTAATCAGTACAGATTTTGTTTGCGCAGTTGCAGGAAAATTCTTAGTACTGCTTACCACAACTCAGGGTTTTTCTGGATATTTATTTCACTCACATTTATAATCATTGCTTTTTAGAACATGCAAACATGTTCAAATACTTTAAGACTCTAGAGCAGGGGTGGCCAACTCCAGGCATCGAGAGCCGGTGAACTGCAGATTTTAGATGTGACCTTGATTCAACACAGCTGATTTAAATGACTAAATTATCTCCTCAACACTTCTTGAAGTTCTTCAGAGGCCTGCTAATGACCTAATCATTTGATTCAGGTGTGTTGACCCAGGGTGCTATCTAAAACCTGCAGGACACCAGCTCCCGAGACCTGGACTTGTCCACCCCTGCTCTAGAGATAAAGAATTGTGCAAAAAGAAAAGAAAGAAAGCCACCCACATGGCTGGTCCTGCTGGCTCCTGCAAATTGCACCTCTCCAAATGCATCAGTTGGTTGTTCAGAGGAGTGCTGCACGCTTTCCCAGTGGTTCACAATTTCAGTGCTGAAATGGTCTCCAAGAGCCACAGCATGGTCATTTCTCGCAGCCCCACACTGACACAATGCACCATTACTGAGAGAGGTGGAAGCATAAAACATCACCAAGACAACCTACTTAAAATACAGACATGTCACTATCAAAAGGCAGAGGTCACAGTACCTGAAGGAATCTTCTACAAAGGTGCTGCACACTCTTTTCTTGATGGTTTTGGGGATCCAACTCTGAAAGCAGTTTTTAACAGTGATCAATAATAGTTAGGGCTCAATGACCCTTGATGCTCATTGATCAATAAAAACAAATATCTACATCTATATCTATCTGTGTTATGACAGAGAGACTTCATAGCAGGTGGAGTTATTTTGGGTGAAGGTAGGTAATTCCATAGTAAGTACTTTCATGTTTTCGAAAATGTGACATGAAAGAAACAGACAGAACTAATATACACACACACACACACACACACACACACAGGGATAGAGGGATAGAGAGATAGTGTCAAAGTGATTACGAAAAACAGTAGAGCTGGGTTTAACTCCCACCAGTTAGACAACTTTTACATCAACCACTTTCAGTTGTTCATTCAAGTGCAGGCTTGCACAGATGTTGCATGACAGGTTTTTCCAAGAAGGTTGGCAGTGGGCCACTACTTGGAACTTAAAGCAGAGAAACTTCAATGTATAGTCTTAACTTCAACTCAATAAAAAAAGAAAAAGTTATTAGGTGTTATTTGGTAATTTTGTCTGTAAAATGGTCAGAAATCATACTACAAGTGACTGCTTTTCTGTTGAGGATAACCTCAGATTTCAATAGATATATTATAATGTACTAGATAGATAGATAGATAGATAGATAGATAGATAGATAGATAGATAGATAGATAGATAGATAGATAGATAGATAGATAGATAGATAGATAGATAGATAGATAGATAGATAGATAGATAGATAGATAGATAGATAGATAGATAGATAGATAGATAGATAGATAGATAGATAGATAGATAGATAGATAGATAGATAGATAGATAGATAGATAGATAGATAGATAGATAGATAGATAGATAGATAGATAGATAATGATCAGTGTGGTCGCTAGTTTATATACCGCATTTTGAAAAATTAAAACGTACAGCTCTGCTATAGCTTTCAACATAAATAAAGACAGAAAACTAAACAGTAGCGCTGTTTGTAGAGTTATTGAAGTTGGCGCCAGAGGGAGTGTTCGCCCAGGGCACCAAACAGGCTAGGACCACCACTGTTAGCATGATATAAACACATTAGCACAGTGAAGCTGGAAGATGAACGGTAACTTTTTTCCACTTGACAAACGTTAACCCGACGGTTCTCGATGGCAAGGGATAAATGCAATTGCATGGCAGGATCCTGTAAACGGATCATACTTAAGTCTGAAGAACAACTGAGATAATCCATCCACAATGAGAGGTTACGCATTCATTTACTGCTGAATGGGCTGGGCTGTAGGTAGATCGTAAGGTTTTGAAAACTGAGCTGAAAATGTAAAATGGGTTGGCAGCCGTGGTAAATAGGTCTGTGTTGAGGTGGGGGGTTTTGCTATCATGCCAGCATGATATCACAACAACAGCTGCAACAATTTTAAGGAAAGCTGACTCACCTGGCTCTCCTCGTTTTCGCAGGTATTGTCTGTGTTGTCGCCTCCTCCCCCTTCTCTATCTCCTTCTTCTGGTCCTGTGTTCTTCATGATTCCTGTTCTGTCATTCTCAGTGAGAAATTTGTGTAGAAGGACTAAAATAATTTCTTTCTGACCATTGCCCCACTATTGAAACCCTATTGCCTGCCTCTGCCGTCTCTCTGTGGGTACAAAGAAAACTAGGTGCAGCCAGCACACAGGTAAGGGTGTGGCTTCACAATTCCTCCTAACTATGAAAACAGGAAGAGCCAGTCAGTAGAACAAACTCCACTGCCTTGGAGTCTGAGCTGGGTTAATATTTTTTGCAATGCTTCCTCATCCCCTTATCACTCACTGGTATCTTATGGGGTAAAAGTGAATACCTTCAGTAACACATTTAAAAACCACTGAAGCAGACAGACAGCTAAACGTGCTCAAGCTTGTGTTCTCTGAATGTTACTGGAGCTCAAAAATACAATGCATTCTGTAGAGAGACAATTAGGTATGTGTCTGCGCTGTGCTCACTCAAAAAGCCAGATGATTTTTATCCTTCACCAATGCCTTTTCTTTATTGTGATGAATTTTGAAACCCAAGTTAAACTTCATATTTATAATTGCTAAGGAAATGATTACTTGCTTTAGCTGTTTTACCACTATTTCAAGAATGCTTGAGATAAGGAGGAGATTGTACATTAACCAAGACATCAAATCATTGCATAGTTTATTTACATTTTATACACTTTTTTTGAAATTGGGGATGTGTCATTTGCTGATAGGTAAAACCTTAGGTTTAAATGGTGTGCATTGTCCCTTTCACATACCTGTAAATGTATAACAGGCAGGGGCGGCTCTAGAAGGGTGGCATGGGGTGGCAAGTGCCACCCTAAAATGATCGCTTGCCACCCCAAGTTCCACCCCAGTTTTGCATATGACAGTGTTGTTTATTAAAATAAGATAGCATTAACAGTTCGAGCGTACTTACAGTCAACAGTGAATATAAATGCTGAAACTGAATATATTGCATAGTGTCCCCCCCCTCCACCATTAACAAATGGTTCAGCCCATAGCAGGACCAGCTTTTTTTTTTTTTGTTTTCAGTAGCAAGTGTTGGGATTAGAGAAATTATTTCCCTGCTATTGTTCATATTACCATGGCATTAATCTCCAAAAGTTGAATCTGTTCATCTGGACGTAGCGTTTTGTGGGAGAAATGTTTCGTCACTCATCCAAGTGACTTATAGAAATATAGATGGATGTTGGATGCTGGGGGCTTTGCATTGCTGAGACAGGCCGAAACTTTCGTCCGTAGTTGCTCTGCTTCCACTTCTGAAATATTGTTGTTACGAATTGCTGATTCTGTGGCTGTGATCAGCTCCACTAGCGGGATTTTTCTCGGTGTGACAGCCAAATTCAACCCTTTAGCAAGGATGTTTTTCTCTGTTTGGGTGAGCTGTCTGTCAGACAAATTCTTCACCCACTTGTCCACATCATCAAATTCACCAGGGAGGATATGAAAAGTGGCAGGTTAGCCTTCTTAGACTGTGAGATTTCCATCAGTAATGGGGGACATCTAAAAGCTGACGTGTACCGTAAACCTACACATACGGATCAGTATCTAAGGTTTGACTCTCATCATCCACTGGAGCACAAACTGGGTGTCATCAGGACGCTACAACACAGAGCGAACACCATCCCCACAGACACAGCGGCCAGGGAGGCAGAAGAACAGCACATCAAGAAGGCCCTGAGTAAATGTGGTTATCCCAGCTGGACTTTTGTCAAAGCTGGGAAGGCACCCAAAGAAAGCTCCAGCCGATCCAGGAGAGAAGGACAACCGCTGCCCAGGCGAAAACCTGTGGTGATCCCATATGTGTCAGGAGTATCGGAGCAGTTGAGACGCATTTTTCGAAACACCGGGTCTCTGTGGCTTTTAAACCCCAAAACACGCTGCGCCAAAAACTGGTCCACCCCAAGGATCGGGTCCCCGACACAAACAGAGTAACATAGTGTACGCTGTTAAGTGCCAGGAGGATTGCCAGGATTTATACATCGGGGAAACCAAACAACCTCTGGCGAAGCGGATGGCACAACACAGAAGAGCTACCTCGTCAGGCCAGGACTCTGCAGTCTATTTACACCTACAGGCCAGTGGACACTCTTTCAAGGATGAGGATGTACACATCCTGGACAGGGAGGAACGCTGGTTTGAGCGCGGAGTCAAGGAGGCCATTTACGTGAAAAGGGAAAGACCATCTCTGAATCGAGGAGGGGGCCTAAGGGTACATCTTTCACCATCTTACAATGCTGCGATTGCAGCCATTCCCCAACTCTCTGTGAATGGTACTCATGGCCATTGATCAGTGTTCTTTGATCAGTGTGTTTTGGTCAGTGATTGTTGATCAATGGTCATGGGAATTTGCATAATTATGATTAAGGAACTGACCTCACAGCCCATTGTTCCTTCAGTGGGCTGGTTTCAGTCATTATGCAAATGTCCTGTTTATAAGGTTTGGGGAAACCTGCAGTCAGCTGAGACTGAAGAAGTCACTTGGATGAGTGACGAAACGTTTCTCCCACAAAACGCTACGTCCAGATGAACAGATTCAACTTTTGGAGATTTACTTTCCTGGATGATTGAGAATGCATCAAGACCATGGCATTAACCACATAATCCCCAAGTAGGGATAGTGCATTTAGATGTTTAAACATATTGGCACCCAATTAAGCTTTTATTACAGGTCCAGCAAGAACCACTTTAAACTGTTGAGGTGAATCTATAATTTTAAAGGCTTTTGAAAGTTTTTATATTTTTACACTTAAATCTTCAGTGGGTGAGAGACTGAGTTGCAGGCTGACAGGAAACGGCATGCTTTTGGAGAAGTGAAACTTGTCAGAGTGAATTGTTAAATGTTTGTCATTTTTATGCTTACCATCCATTTCTATATTGTTTAACTGTGGGATGAAAGGAATTTCACAGTCCCCCTCCTCAGATTCTCGAGGTTCTGGGTGAGGGGCTATGTTTTATTGCAGATACATCCTATCTGGAAGATCTGCTTCTTTTGATGTAAGCTTCCTGCGTTTACGACCCTTTGGTCAGCAGGAGGTAGCACGACACGACGCTTAAGTCCCGTTTGGGGTCGCATATCTTAACTCCCACCCTTTGGGGACACCACTTTCTGTATGGTTTAGAAGCAAGCTGGCAACTGAGTTTTACTCCTCCAAGACCACAGAAAAAAAATCACTTGATATTTTCATTTAAAGCAACTTTTGCCCAGACAGTATTTTTATCTTCCCATTGGGGACTGGGAATTTTTAATGTCCACTTTGGGGTCTTCAGCGATACACAGATAAACTATTTTATGCCACTTTTGGGGACCTTACTTCCATTTGGGGTCTTCAGCAACACACATACACAAACTATTTTATGTCACTTCTGGGGACCTTACTTCCATTTGGGGTCTTCAGCAACACACACATACACAAGTTATTTTATGCCACTTTTGGGGTCATTACTTCCATTTGGGGTCTTCAGCAATACACACATAATCAAACAATTTTCAGTTTTGGGGATATTACTTCATCAAAGTACGTACAAGGTAATGTTATGATTTAACCATCTAGAAATGTTTTAGTATGTTGCTGCTGCTCAATGTCACAATGTTAAAACCCAACCTAACAATATTCATTGCAATTAGGTCTGCTAACTTGACAGAATCCAATGGATTTGCCAGAACTTCAAAGTCAGGTCATTACCGTACTTATTATGAAAGAAATCACAACTAATTGTGCCACAGAAACATTTAAATATTCTGCTTCTGTTATTCCTACCGTGTTGTTTTTAGCAATTTACATGCACTTCATGTATACACAGGAACTTGCAGCAACAAAGAAACAGCAAAATATCTGCACAATTCATTAAGTGCTTCTAACCGCAAATGTAAAAAACTTTGATTCCAAATACATTTCGTACAGTGTGAAGTGGACACAATGAAAACCATGTTAAGAACAAAATGTCAACTTGAAGAGATTTGTTTTTTCCTCTCAGAATGAGAAAAGGTCTTAGGTAACAAAATTACTGAACCTGAAATTTTTGGAGTGCAACGTCTTCAAAACATCTTCAGAACCATTTTACCAGAGAAACAGGAAATTTTAACTCACTGAAATCACAGACAGCCCTCAGTCCTTTGCACAAGCTTTTCTTTTTAAGGCAGTAATGCGATTTCTAACATAATTTTTCACTCCAGTCCAGTTTGTCTTTCAGTGCTGTTACGACCCCCTCTGCTAGGCGTCAGAGGAGGAGTAACATACACAAACCCCGAACACAAAACTGAGTAAAGAAAGATTTTAATTTCAAACTTTAAACAGAAAACCGACAGGGCTGATCAACAGACCTCTGGGCAAACAATTATATAACGACAAAAAAGGAAGACAAGAGTAAAAGCTAAAGGTTAACTAAGGCAAGCTGGCGGCACACAAAATAAAAGCTAAGAGTAAACTAGGCGAGCCAGCATCTCAATATCCCACGCACAGCCAGCTAGCAGCTCAAAGCTCTAATCAGGCTAAGTTCAAACATGCACCAACATTTAACAAAGTTCAACAATATGAACAAGTTCAACAAAGATTGACGAGGGAGGCATGGAGGGCAAACTGCATGTTCAGTCCTAAGCAGCAGCCGCTGAGTGAAGGACCTCCAGCCTTTTGTATTCCCCGGTAAATGCAGGCAGCCGTGTCATTGGTCCGTTGTGCTGAAGGCTCCTGCAGCAGCCAATGGTGTGAGTGGTCTGGCACACTCTAATCTGCATGTAGTTGAGGCGGGCATAGGTCCGGGGCCAGCCAATCCCCCGCGAGTCCTGGAACACTGTTATTTGCATGGAGGAAGGCAGGGCCAACTGAGGCCAGAGGCCGTAACACCCCTCCCCTTAAAATACCAACTATGTTGGGCAGAAGAAGACGTTACAGAGTGCGAACAAAAACAAAGAACAAACACAGCAAAACATGTTTACAACCGAGACAGACCATCAGCTAAAACATTTTCAGACCCTTTTTTGTGGTGAATACTTAAGTTGTATTCCTGCAACAACAGAGCCCAGCGCATAAGGCGCTGGTTATGATTAAACATGCGAGCAAGGAACACAAGTGGGTTGTGGTCAGTGTACACAACAAGAGGTAACATGCTGGACCCCAGGTATACGTGAAAGTGCTGAAGAGCCAACAACAAAGCCAGGGTCTCCTTTTCAATGGTGGAGTAGTTTAACTGATTTTTATTGAACTTGCGGGAAAAGTAACAAACGGGGTGGTCCAAACCCTGCAAGTCTTCTTGCAACAGCACTGCCCCAGCCCCGACAGCACTGGCATCAACCTCAAGCTTGAATGGTCGCGTCAAATCAGGTGCAGCTAACACAGGAGTGTGGCAGAGGAGGGCTTTCACACTCTCAAAAGCATCTTGACACTCACTTGACCATATAAACTCAACCTTTGGGCTGAGTAGGTCAGTCAATGGCTTGACTACAGAGGAGAAATTTTTACAAAAGTTTCTGTAGTAGCCCACCATCCCTAGAAACCTACGCAACTCACGCCTGGTGGTAGGTGTGGGAAACTCTTTAATCACTGCCACTTTGGCATCAATGGGCCGGACCTGTCCACGTCCCACCTCCCTGCCTAAGTACGTCACTGTAGCTTTGGCAAACTCACACTTAGCTAAGTTGAGAGTTAGAGTAGCTTGAGCCAAACGGTGAAATACCTGGCGTAAAGTCTCCAAATGATCTTGCCACGTTTCAGTGTAAATCACTAGATCATCTAGGTAGGCACTGCAGTTGGACAGGCCACGGAGGACTTTATTTACCAGCCGCTGGAAGGTGGCAGGAGCGTTACACATGCCGAATGCCATGACTGTGTATTGTAGAAAATCATCAGGTGTAACAAAGGCAGAGATGTTAGAGGCACGTTCAGTTAAAGGGACCTGCCAGTAACCTTTAAGAAGATCTAACTTGGTGACGTACTGAGCAGTCCCAACACTGTCCACACAATCCTCAATTCTTGGGAGAGGATGCGAGTCAGCCACAGTCACAGAGTTCACCTTCCGGAAGTCTGTAATAAAACGGGGCGAGCCATCTGGCTTAGCTTCCACTATACAAGGTGAGCTCCAGGGGCTTTGACTGGGCTTCGCTAAGCCATTTTGCAGCAAATAGTCAGCCTCCTGTCTCATGAGCAAGCGTTTATGGGGGCTGGCTCGATAAGGATGCTGCTTAATAGGTTTAGCTCCCTGGACATCAATATCATGCTCTAGCACTGTAGTGCGAGTTGGCACATCCCCCGAATAAACAGGTATATTCACCAATCAAGACAGTTATGTCTTCTTGCTGCTCTAAAGACAGATGCTCGAGCAAACTCGGCAACGCTTTCAGCATTTCTGAGTTAGACAGACGGGGTCTAGAACAGGTGGGATAACCTAGCTTTAACCCATCAACCTCGTCCACCCCACCTTCCTCTTGGTGGCTTGAGGCCACAATAGGAGCACAGACCCCAGCAGGCTCTGGTGTTGACCGAGGGTGGTATAATTTCAACATGTTTATGTGGCAGACGCGTGTTTTGCGTCTGCGGTCGGGAGTGCAAATTACATAATCAGTCTCCCCTCTCTTTTCACAGACTTTAAAGGGACCGCTATACCTAGCAGACAAGGCTGAGCCTGGAACAGGCAAGAGCACAAGAACCTGGTCACCCACCTGAAAGGTTCTTTTAACAGAAGCCTTATCATAATGGTGTTTCATCTTTCCCTGTGAAATGGCAAGGTGCTGTTTAGCCAGAGCGTTGGCTTGGTTCAAACGCTCACGGAAGTGCTTTACATACCTGCTTACATTTACTTTGGAAGCTCCATGTGGGCTCAAAAATGCCTCTTTCAGAGCTTTGAGGGGTCCGCGTGGCCTATGGCCAAATACCAGCTCAGAAGGACTAAAACCAAGTGACTCCTGAACAGCGTCACGGGCAGCAAATAACACAAATGGAACACCCTCATCCCAAGTCTTTTCAGACTTAAGGCAGTATTTGCGTAGCATCGCCTTTAAGGTTTGATGCCACCGCTCTAATGCACCTTGCGATTCAGGATGATAAGCAGAGGCCACGATATGTTTGACACCTAGAGTGCTAGCCACTTGTTTGAATAACTTAGACTGAAAGTTTGAGCCCTGGTCAGTCTGTATGACCTTTGGCAGGCCAAACACTGAAAAGAATGTTGTCAACGCCTTAACTACTGATTTTGCTGTAACCTTATGTAATGGGACAGCTTCGGGGAAACGGGTAGCTGCACACATGATCGTGAGAAGGTAGTGCTTTCCTGATTTTGTTCTAGGTAGTGGACCCACACAGTCTACTATGACATGGTCAAATGGCTGATCCACTACAGGAATGGGACACAACGGAGCTGGGGGTATAACCTGATTAGGTTTACCTGCAATCTGACATACATGGCAACTGCGGCAAAAGTTAGAAACATCACGCTTCATACCAGGCCAAAAGAAATGCTTTAATAGTAGCTGGTATGTTTTTGTGATGCCCAAGTGTCCTGACCACTGGCTTTCATGGGCAAGAGCCAGGATTTTCCGCCGGTACACAGAGGGCACGACAATCTGCTTGACTTTACTCCACTCTGCACCTTCTGCACCTGGTGGAGACCACTGACGCATTAGAACATCATGTTCTACAAAATAGGCTTGTTGCTCTTTATTGACTTGCTCAGCACTTACCATACGTTTGAAACAGCTCTGCAGTGTTTCATCAGCTAATTGAGCTGCTGACAGCTGGTCTCTAGTCAAGGGCAGTGAAGAGACCTTAGGAAATGGATCAGGCTCCTCAGATTTCACTGAGTCTGGAGGTGACAGAACATTGTTTCTGTTAGTTGGTACATCATTCTCCTCTGAAAATGATGACATCAACACCGAATCAGAGAGGTCAACATCAGTATCTTTACGAGCTTGTGCTCGAGTAATCGCACAGGCTGGATACAGCCCAGGGTGCATGGAAACAGCAAAGGTTTTCTGATTCAGGGGGTTATCTAAAACCTCCAGACGAGGGAGCACTAACCCTCCCGCAATATCATTGCCCAACAACATGGCCACACCCTCTATTGGCAAAGCCGGGCAAACAGCAACAGGGAAAAATCCTGTTACAAGTTTTGATTTTATAAAAACCCTGTGAACAGGTCTGGGAGCGTAACCCATTTCTATCCCCCGTAGAACAGAATTAAAACCACATTCACTTTCAGCAGAAAATGGCAAAACACTTGAGAGGATAACAGATTGAGAACCTCCAGTGTCCCTTAAAATACGCACAGGTTTTAACTCACATGGGTTGTCTGTTAGCGATACTGAGCCATCAAAAATGAAGGGTTCAAAACAGGGGTCCGGCACCTTACCACCACAACCATGGACCGCATTACGGGCCTCAGCTTTTACAAAACCCACCCCTTTGGGTTGCTGAGCATTTGACGTTTTGCGTTTTAAAGCTAAACAGTCAGCAATCACATGTCCAGTTTTATGACAGTAAAAACATTCACGGTTTTCCCTGAACCCAGACACTTTAGCCGTGTGGGGCTGTTGCACAGTGCTAACCCGTGGCTTCTCACTGCCAGTAAACGAGGCTTTGTGAGTGAGCACGAACTCATCAGCAAGAACAGCAGCAGATGCGAGAGACATCACTTTCTGTTCATTTAAATATAGCACAATACGCTCAGGAATGCATTTCTTAAAATCCTCTAACAAAACTAATTCGCGCAGAGCGTCATAGTCACTCGCTTTTGAAGCAACACACCACTTATCAAAGAGAATCCCCTTTTCTCTAGCAAACTCCACATAAGTTTGGGTTGGCAATTTCTTTTGCTGGCGAAACCTCTGCCTATAGGCTTCGGGGACTAACTCATATGCCTGCAAAACAGCTGTTTTAACACACGAGTAATCTAAACTGTCCTTTAAAGAAAGTGCAGCCACCACCTCTTGGGCTTTGCCGGACAGCTTGCACTGTAACAAAAGAGGCCAAATATCACTAGGCCACTGCAACGCGCCAGCGATACGTTCAAATGCTGCAAAGTATGTATCAACCTCAGTTTCTCTAAAAGTGGGCACTAAAGAAATGCACTTGTCGATTTTAAAAGCAGAAGCGGACGAGGAGGTGGGACCAGAATTGTCAGCAGAGACAGGTGAGGCTTGAGACTGAGACTCCAGCTCAAGCTTTCTCAGCTTAATGGCTTTGTCTGCCTCTATCTCCAGCCTTCTTATTTCAAGCTCTAACTGAGCCCGCCTGTTCTGGGCCTTCTCCTCAGCCTCCAATTGGAGACGTGCCAGCCGCACCTTCAGCCGAGCTCCTTCTCTGCCTTCTGAACTCCCAGAAGAGAGTGGATCATCAGCGAGGAAGCGTGCGCGCGTTTTCCCCGCTCATCCCCCTCACCATCCCCACAAGAACCATTTTGGCCCTCTTCAACTACGGCAGCTTGGCCTGGCACACCAGAGACCACAGGCAAAACAGGCGCTTGAATCACCCCAGCTTCCACCAACTTGTCCACCACTAAAGCTTTCAAATCACACTTACGGAGTTTTTTTGAGACCTGCAGCTGAAAGTGATCCACAATTTGCAGCAAATCATTTTTGCGACAGCTATTAATAATCTCAATAGATGGGGCATCTATAAAGTGCTGTAAACAAAACGCAGCCGACATAGCGCCTAAAGTGATAGAGATACTCTAAAACAAACACCCCCCCTTTAATTTTTTTTTTTTTTCCGTCTCCCTCCTAGGAACAAAGACCCCCTATGAGGGATCCCGGACGAGCCCCCACTTATGTTACGACCCCCTCTGCTAGGCGTCAGAGGAGGAGTAACATACACAAACCCCGAACACAAAACTGAGTAAAGAAAGATTTTAATTTCAAACTTTAAACAGAAAACCGACAGGGCTGATCAACAGACCTCTGGGCAAACAATTATATAACGACAAAAAAAAAAAAAAAGACAAGAGTAAAAGCTAAAGGTTAACTAAGGCAAGCTGGCGGCACACAAAATAAAAGCTAAGAGTAAGCTAGGCGAGCCAGCATCTCAATATCCCACGCACAGCCAGCTAGCAGCTCAAAGCTCTAATCAGGCTAAGTTCAAACATGCACCAACATTTAACAAAGTTCAACAATATGAACAAGTTCAACAAAGATTGACGAGGGAGGCATGGAGGGCAAACTGCATGTTCAGTCCTAAGCAGCAGCCGCTGAGTGAAGGACCTCCAGCCTTTTGTATTCCCCGGTAAATGCAGGCAGCCGTGTCATTGGTCCGTTGTGCTGAAGGCTCCTGCAGCAGCCAATGGTGTGAGTGGTCTGGCACACTCTAATCTGCATGTAGTTGAGGCGGGCATAGGTCCGGGGCCAGCCAATCCCCCGCGAGTCCTGGAACACTGTTATTTGCATGGAGGAAGGCAGGGCCAACTGAGGCCAGAGGCCGTAACAGTGCATAGGGTTCTGCATTGATGCATTGAGTGCAGTCCAGCTTCTGAGGCACCTTGCATGTGTTGATGAAACGCATCATGTGTCTTTCAACTGCACGTACCTCATGAGCTTCCCACTTACATTTGGCGTTAACTCGGTTGCCTTTGAAGAAAAGAAAACAGACATCAATACACTGCTTAAAACCTTTTCAATATAAAATGTTTTCCTCCTCTACTCAATGAATAATGTCATGTATTTAGTATATATTCTTAGTGCTTATTTGCTGATTATATTGTTTTACGTATAAGAGAGGGCCAGCGTTGAGTGTAAACTAGGTCGCAGGCTGATAGGAAACTGCATGCTTTTGCAGAGCATATGAGCTGCAGGCAGAAAGTGAAACTAAGTAGAGTGTTTGATCGAAACTTAAAGTGTGCGTGACGTCTAGAGGAAGTATATAAATAAACAGACCAGTCTAAAAAGATTTAAAGGTAGGCACAAGCCTGTTCAAAGTAAAAGCAAAATTGTGCATATTGGATGAATTCTAAATTATTTGTTCGTCGAGTTGATGATCGTCACCATCAAAAATTGGCTCAGTAGTGGTGAAATTAAACTAAACTTAATCATTTATAACCAGATGACCCATCACCTTTTCACTTCATTAATTCACTGAACCATATTTATTTTTCTGTCAATGTATAAAGTTTATTTTAATGCCAAAACAAATTGGTCGGTACTCTTTTTCAAAGGAGGACTGAAAGAAGTCCTTGGAGATGAAGACGTCCCTGGAGATGAAGAAGTCCATGGCCCTCTGTCTCCACCCTGATCCGTTGTCTCATTCTCTGGTGTTTTTATTGCCTCCAGAGCTGATTGAAGAGGCTCACTCTCATCGCTTGAGCTATCTGAATTTCCCAGATCAACTTTTTCTAAAGTTTAAATGAAAATAAAACACCGCCAGAGCATTTAATAATTAAAAATAAAATCAATTATTATATTTTAGAGCATCCTAATAAAATTTACACTCTTACCTTCAGGGTAAATTTCAATATCATCAAGTGTTTGGCCTTTATAATGTGAAACAGTTCCATTCTCCAGTGCCAAAAGCAATTTGCTCATCTTAGCAAGCTGAAGTGTTCCCTGAGGCAAACGGTAATACTGCCTGTGCACACGTATGTCATGACCCAGAAAGTCTGCTAGTTGATCTGCTTCATTTTCTTGAAGATTAAGCACCTGAGACATTGTTGCTATATGTTTTCGGAGGCTTGTTGATGTTAAGATTTCAGGGTGTTTTGCTCCACTCTCCTCTGCAAACATTTGGATACAGTCTCTTCCTCGATAGGCAGATAATCCTGGTCTAGCAAACATGTAAATGTTCTCTTTGGGGACGCCACAAGATTCACGAGTTTCCACAAGGAGCTCCATTGCAGAGACCATTGATGGTTTCAGGAGAATAGGAACTCCTCTCCCTCGTTTTCCACGGATTTCTACTCTGGTGAAGAAATCACACATTTTTTTCTCAAGTGAGGTCAGACAAGCAGCCATGTCCATATTGATTTCTGACTTTTTTCTGTCTTTAAAGGTGGACACCTCCATTCTTGATACCTCTCCTTCTCTTCTTCTGTTAAAAATGATCACTTGAGCAAGTGTCACTTTGGCAAGCATTGCATAGCTGTATGGAGTTGGAGTCAACCTCAGCATTCTTTCAGCACTGCTTTTAACAGTCTCCATATGGCGATCCAAGCATTTGACATCATCTGTTTAAGGTAAAATCTGTGGTGCATTCCACTTAGACTCCTTCATGGTTGTTGTTGCACCTCTGGTGATCAGTCCCTTCCATCTAAAATTTTTGATAGCCTTAAATTCTCTGGCAAATTGCACAAGGCTTGAGTCTTTGTCTTCTGAGGACAAATTGTCAGTCTCTACAAGCTCACAGATAATTCCCAGATTGTTGCCAATTTTTAGAGCTAAGGTAGGTTTCTGGAATGTATTTCTTTCAGGATTGTACCCAGCCACCTCTTTCACTGCAGATATCAAATGGTTGAAGTTTGCAGGATAAATCAGTTCCTCTGCCTTTTGAATGGGGGTATTCTTCTGAGCTATAAGCAGCAGTCGCCCAAGTTCCCTAAGCCTTTGTCTTATGTAGTCATGTCTGTTCTTTCTTGAACCATTTAGATCATAAAGGTGCTGTCCAAACTGAAGAAGAAGTTGGTCATTTTGGATTAATTGAGTTACCTCGTCATATTTCATGCAGGAAATCACATTTTTCAAGCCCTCTCCAATGTCACGAGCAACAGCAGTTTTCAGTGCACATTTGGATCGAACCCGCTGCTTCCCACTCTGGGAGTCTTCTTCACTTTCTTTCTTTGCTGGGCATATTCTCATATGCTTCCACAGTGTTTTCTTAGAATAGAGTCCCTGGCAGTGATAACAATGAATGTAATCAATGCCCTCTGTGGATTTCTTTGGTCTATAGCAGGCCTGTAGCTCACCAGCCCCCCTCTTCACAACACTGGCATTATGGGCAAAATTTCCACGTCTTCGAAGGATGTTCAACCTATTGAGTCTCTCTCTTGAATTTTTGGGATATTGAAATGCACGAGCAACCTCTTCCTTATTTTTATGTACAGTCTCAAGGTGTCGTGCAATTTTTGATGTAGGTTGGAGACAAAACAAACAATAGTTTCTCTTATCATACACACGGCGACTTCCAGACTTTGAAGGTGGTAACACTTTGAGTCCGAAATCTCTTCAGTTCTGCTTTTCTTTCGTGTACTTTCATTGCCATTTGTTGCACTGTGGGATGAGAGCTTTCTCTTTCTTGGGGTTTTTGAGATCCTCTTCTTAAAAGATGTGGCACCATTACCTTTATTTAAAATTTCTGAATAATTATCTAGTTTTCGTGGAGATAAATAGGGGTATTGCAGAGAAAGCAGAGACTTATTTGCAGTTGGATAAAGAGGTCCATCTTCATCTAGCTGAGAGGAACTTCCTTCAGAGTCTGGAACATAATCAGCATCACTATAGTCTGTGTGATCGGATTCATCAGAAGATGTTTCTGTATATGTCGAGACCTTGGGAAAAAAAAAACATCTCTTTAAGATTTAAGACATGATAGGAGTATTTTTTTCTGACAGATTAAAAGCTAGAGACATTTAAAGATAAATAAAACATGTATATTAAACATTTTCCACCTGTTTTTGTCTTGAGGACTTCTTTTTTAAGTATTCAATGAAGCATTTCTCTGATGCTGGTTGAAGTAATGATGTTGTGGCAACTACAGGAACTGCAGCCTTAAAGGATGGACAAAAAACAAACACTGAGTTTCTAAAAGTACAATATTATTACAATATATTTTTGATATCTATAAAACCAAATAAGGAAATATTGAACTGTAAAGGTAACACTAGTTATAGCATAAAATTCAACACTGGAATCACTGGTTTGAGGATATACACTTGAAAAAAAACAAAAGTCATTTAGAAAACAAGGTTGCATAGGGTATTTTTTTAAGAGGGATATGAAAATTAATATTTAAAACTAACCTAAATTGCACAGCAGTGTACTTGTTTAAATTCAAAGACTTGTTACCAATATTTCAGCTACCTTCTGCGCATCTTCCAGAGTTCCCCTGGTCCTCTCCAAGAAGAAATCATCAGAATAATGTAGTGGCTATGAAGATACGGAACTTCAATATATAGCAGACATATTTAACAATAATAAACCATCTTTGTGATTTCAATTACCCAGTACTTGTATGGACAGAACTTTGTTAAATTAGTTAGGTAATAAATGTATTGCGTGTATAAGAAAAAGCATTGTGTAAACAAATGACAACCTAACAGTAACTGTTATGCTTGTTGTAGCTGTTAGCTAAAACCACTAATTTAGCTTAGTTTGCCCTGGGTTCAACTTTGACAAATATGATAGACTGTTATTATTATTAGGCCTCACACTTATAACATTTGGGGACGTTTCTAACACAAATACACTCTGCTTTAACCTAAGTGAGGACAGTAAATGGCAAACTGAACTAAGGGTACTCATAAGATACTGATGAGTACATAACACTTACCTGAGTGCAGTGTTCAAGATAATCCAAAGACGCGGAGTTCCAATGGCAGAACAGCCAGACCGGCAGATTTCATTCAAGTGGACATAATCCTTATTTTGCTGCCACGTCTCAGTTAGACACGTAAAATCTAGAGACTCTTTAATAAAAAGATCATTTAGAATAAATGATTTGTTTGTTATAGAGTGAACGTTAAGCAGGGCGAACCGAATTGATGACAGTTTATCTACAAAAACTACAGCTGACTGCAGCGGTACTTGAATTAAACACCTGTGCACACCTGTGGACCTGCCGGGCAGGGCGGCGACTCCAGAGTTGGGAAAAAAACCTTGATCGATGAGCAGACGTAGCTGTCACCAGCAAAACCGAAAATGGATGACGGACACAGAGTGAGCAAACTGCTTTCGAGCCATGGGGCTCGGGTCCCAGGCGGCGGCGGCGTAACATCCCCAGCAAATGACAGGAGAGGAACTGGTCGCAGGCACCGAGAGTCACCACACACCCAAGCAGCTAGCCTCCGGTACCTTCTCCGTTTCACCTGGACGCCGGCCCTCGTTCCCCTTTTTCGTCTCTTGAGGGTGGAAATGCCGCAGGTGTTACATCCCCACATGAAAGCTAGGCAAAGAGGGTGGGGGACAGTAACAGTTGGATCCGGGTTGAAATGCGAAGAAAGCCAGGCAGAGGTATTTAACATGAAATGAATCTTTATTATAATCAATTAACTCAATCATATAAATAGTAACAACTGAAAGAGACAGCACCACTGCTTTAATGATAACTCAGACAGATCAACACAAGGAGAATGGTGACCACTTCAACAAAGAAAACAACTATAAGGCTTCAACAGAAAAAGACAGCAACGCTGCTATTAACAATAACCAGGCAGGCCAAACAAAGTAATGGAGGCCGCCGTCACCTAAGCAGAACCACTACTTGGTTAAGAGCTACTCACAAAGAGCCACGCGCGCACACACACACACACACACACACACACACACGCACACACACACACGCACACACACACACACACGCACACACACACACACACACACACACACACACACACACACACACACACACACACACACACACACACACACACACACACACACACACACACACACACACACACACACACACACACACACACACACACACACACACACACACACACACACACACACACACACACACACACACACACACACACACACACACACACACACACACACACAGAGAAGCCTCTCCCACACCCACACTGCTCTCCTCCAGCTTATATCACCTCTGAGGGTAATTGGTGGTCAACGAGGGCAGATGAGCAGCAGGTGTGTTCTAAAGGAGAAGGCAGGGGCAGAGAGAGACAAGGGGAGGGGCAAGAAAGAAGGAGGAGGAGAGGGAGAAGACAACACCACGCCCACACACTCCCACAGCCTCACAGGATGTGCACAGTAGCACGCACTCAGGTGAGGAACACACCAGAGGAGGAGGAAAAGTTTTTCTGTAGCTGTCCCAGCTTTCACAGTAGCTCTCCATTGAGTCTTTGATGTTTAACAGTGTATCCCAATCATAAATTAAAGCAGCAGAAGCAAAGTCAGAATACAAAAGAGCAAATATTATATTGCAAACGACAAGTGACGGCAGTGAAAAACTACACTGTCGCCTCCAACGAGCTGTAGCAATGGCAAAGCCAAACACAGGCGCCATTGCTGCATCAACCCTGTCAGCATTGTGGTACGTCCTGAGATTTGATTTTCAGCTAGGTGTTATCCACATACCTGAACCAATGACTTGGTGGTGTTCCAGGGTAGGATAACAAAGATCTCTTTTCCACTTCTTCCATGTACAAGTTATGAACTACCTATTCTTCAGTGACTGGAACGCAAGTGAAGTAAGAGGTGTAACATTGTACAAGACCATTGTTTCATGTGCCTCCATAATGGCATCTCTCACCTTCTCCACAAGTTGTTCTGGATGTGGTGTTCAGAGCTGCCTACCAACAAGTTGAGTATCGAAGCCAGAAAATATGAGATGTTATAGGTGACCATGTTGATCATACAGAAAACTGGTCTTAAATGTACACCCTGTTCATATAAACAGTAAGACATAGAATCAAGAATTACTTACCTGGATGTTTGAGCATGCATCAAGACAGTAATCAACGTATTAACATTATCTGTGCAAAGATGAATACTTCTGGAGTAAAACAGTGAAAAATTACAGCACTTTAAAGGAATAGAAAGCCAGGTATTTGGAACATTTTGGTACCTTTTGTGAGTTGAAATTTCTTATTGAATTTTTTATTGAACAGTAGAAATTATTTAACTTTATTTACATACCTAAAAAGGTTTCCCTCTAAATTCAGAGGGGCTGTAACTTTGGCTTCTATTGTCTGATTTGTGTCGATTGACATCTCTTTTTAATTGTTTGAGCTAATAAAATCACAGTAATATGGCTAAGTTCACGTCAGTCCCACCCAGAATGCGAAGCAGATGGTTTACAAGATGGCAGTGACCAACAAGGGGCAATAAGTGGCCATATTACTGGACAAGAGAATGTGGCTGAATTGTCCAAACTGATGCAACAGCAGGCTGAAAGAGATGGTAAACTGGAGCAAGAATACAAGCGTCAGGAAGATAGATGGAGGCAAATCCGGCATCAGTTTGCCCAGCTTCAACAGCAGGTGCAGCATGGCAATCAAGAGCACCAGTTACTTGAAGTACAAGCATCTACATCGGCTTCTTTGAGAGCACCTACTCCAGAACCATCTCCCAGCACACAAGAATCAAATAGGCTTGACTTGGAGCCAGTACATCAACCCAGTGAAGCACAGCTTTCAACACTGGTGAGACATTCAGGCTGGAAGGGCCCAAAAATGCAACCTTACAATGAAGGTGAGGACATGAGAACACCGTTTGTCTATATTCTTAGTTAACATTCTTGTTTTGATTTAATCATATTTCACATGTAATCTGCAATAGGCAAACATCTACTATCCCGGGTTTGTTTATGTTTTGCACTTTTACAAATTATTGTGTGGATGCTTTATGCATCCACACTATTGAGTTCCTGTTTCTCTTTATTCTTTATTCTGCTTTATTATTGTGTGGATGCTTTATGCATCCACACTATTGAGTTCCTGTTTCTCTTTATTCTTTATTATTATTCTACTTTATTATTGTGTGGATATTGAGTTCCTGTTTCTCTTTATTCTTTATTCTACTTTATTCTTATTATTATTGTGTGGATGCTTTAAGGCATCCACACTATTTAGTTCCTGTTTCTCTTTATTGTGTGGATGCTTTAGGCATCCACACTATTGAGTTCCTGTTTCTCTTTATTCTTTATTATTCCAGTTGCCAATTTTTGTACGTTTTT